>PVKB01004994.1:0-115534 GCA_004027205.1 Ctenodactylus gundi | reverse complement strand
GAGGCATAGTCTTGGGGGAGAGGTGTGCTCAGTGGTTAAAGCATGTGCCTAGTAAGCACGGGGCCTGGGTTTGATTGCCTAGCAGCACATAAGCTGGGCTTGGGAGTGCACTCAATCCCAGTGCTTAGGAGGCTGAGGCAGGATGATTGGATTGCCTTGTGTTTGAAGCCAGCCTGGGCTACTTAGTAGTTAGAGAGATCTTGTCTCAAAAAAACAAGAGAGGGATGGAAGAATAGCTCATTGGCTAAAGCTCTTGCCCAGGAGGCTCAAGTCCCTGAGTCGATTCCCCAGCATCACATAAGCTGAGTGTGGTGGTGCACGCCTGTCATCCCAGCGCTCGGAAGGCTAAGGCAGGAGGATAGCCATGTGTTCAAGGTTAGCCTAAATTATAGCGCAAGATCCTATTTCAAAAAAGAGAGAGACAGTCTTATTCTCTAAATTGTCTAGCCTGGGCTCAGGCTTTCAGTCTCCCTGTCTCAGCCTCTCAGAATGCCAGGGTTATGGGCATGTACCACAAGGCCTGGGTGGCTGCTGTTTTCTTTCTTTTTTTTAGAAGCAGTCTCACTTTGTAGGCTGGTCTCAAACTCATAGCAGTCTTTCTGTCCTTCTGCCTCAGCCTCCTGAGTGTTGGGATTATAGGCATGCGCCACTATGCTCAGCTGTGTAGTGCTGGGAAATCGAACTCAGGGCAGGCAGGTGCGCTACGTACTATGCTCTTCCCCTGGCTTCTAGCTGGCATTACCTAAGAGCCTTGCTGTTCTTCATGCGTTACTAGAGGTGGGCCGACCTTGGCCTGCTGTGGGCTGAACTTAGCTACCTCCAACTCGAACACCCACATTTGTTCTTCCTGCAGCCGGAGTCAGGGTGGTGGCTATGGGGACCGGAGCTCTGGAGGGTCCTACAGAGACAGCTATGACAGTTATGGTAAGCCTTGCTCTGAAGGTGCCAGGCCATGTGGCCTGTGGGGGGGACTCAGTAAACCCTTGTGTCACTGCATTGGCCCACAAGGAATAAGTCTGTCCTCAGAGCCATTCCTGCCACAAAACGTAGAAGCACATGAGCGTGCAGGGCCCGAGCAGGCCGGCCAGGTGCATGCACACGGCCTGCCCTCGCTGGGGGGGTGCTCCCCAGGCCCTGCTCTGGCTCGGGAGTGGATGCTGCTCCTGTTGCAATCTTCAGCGCCTTTACACTCTACCTGCTTCTTGTCCTCAGCTACACACAACGAGTAAAAATCCTTCCTGCTCAAGATCGTCCTTCCAATGGCTGTATATTTAAAGATTTTGGGAGCTGCGCTGAATCGTTAATGTATAGTGGACACGCCTTGTATCCCACTTTGTAGTCATTTCAGTTCTGATCTTGTCACCCCAGCCCTATTGCTCCTGACCCCTGAGGTGGCCTCCTTATTAGAGTTTAATTTCTAAGGACACAGTCTTTCCTTTGTTTTGGTACTGGGGATTGAACTAAGGCCTTTGCACTGAGCTCTGTCCCCAGCCATTTACTTTTTTTTTTTTTTTTTTTTTTTTTTTTTTTTTTTTTTTTTTTTTTTTTTAGATTTTGAGACAAGTTTTCACTAAGTTGCTAAGCTACCTGGGCTGGGTTCAAAATTGTTACCCTTCTGCCATGGCCTCACAGAGTGCTCTGATGACAGGCATGTGCCACCATGCCTCACTATTCATTTTTAGGGGTTTTAAAAATGTTTTGAAAAACACTTCAGATTTTCTTTTTTTTAAAACTATGAGCCATGGATTAAAAAAAAAAAAAATCAAGGTTTGTGTGGGGTTTTTCAGTTGGGGATGGAACCCAGGGCTTTGCACATGCCAGGCAGCTCTTCTGCCACTGAGCTACATCTCTGACCTTTTGTGTGGGTATTGTTTTGGGTTGTGTTGCTTGCTTGCTTTTTTTTTTCTATTTTTAGTGGGGTCACCGTGTGATATTGGGGCCCCCTATCAGTTTGCTAGAATGAATAGATTCTGAAGCCACTCTGTGTCTGTGTCAGAAGTGGAATGAGCTGTGGCATTTTCCAGCTCCTGCTAAGGTTTCTGAGGGTAGCAGGGTAGGACACTGTCCAGGTGGCAGGAGGCTGCCCTGGAGGAAGCCCCTGCAGCCAGGTGGGCTGGGCACACCCCCTCCCAGTAGACAGGCAGACATCCAGAGAGGTTCTCCGCAACGTTTATTTATATTGTCCTTTGTGACTGAAGATGTGTGCATCCTGCATCGATGTTCTACTTGCAGTGGCAGAGGATTCTTGTACGCAGTTTTCTTTGGCTTTACGAAGCCGATTAAAAGACTGTGAAATGAACTGGGCTCTGGCAATTTCCCTTGCACTACACGACATGCTCTGGGCTGCGGACTCCACAGTGAGGTGTGGAGGCCCAGGCAGATCTAGCAGAAGAAGGCAGGGTACAGGGATGGGGGTAGGGTCTGTGCACAACTGGTGGCCACCTGCCTATTAGGTGAGCCCTCTGGATGAGAAAAACTGCAAGGCAGCTCCCTGGGGCCTCACTCTGCTGGAGGCAGCCAGAGGAGGACTCAACCGACAGGCAGCCGAGCAGGTGCCGAGCAGGTCCAGAGCAGGATGATGAGCAGAGGCTGAGCGTAGCAGGGCGGAGAGGGACACCATGGTGCCCAGGCTGGGGCTGGTTAGCGAGCTGTGCTGTGCTTCACGAGTTCTGAGCGTTCTCTGCCAGCCCCTGAAGCCGCAGCCCTTGGAAGACAGCCGTGTTGTGCGCCCAACAGAGCCCTGTGAGACGCACGCCGCTCCCCCGGCTCGCTCCCATGCGAGAGAGCCCTGTAATTCGAGGTAACGCCTTCCGCGCGTGTCCACACCCCTCCATGTCAAGAGCTCGTGGCAGAGGAAACGTCCTTCCCGGGGATGGGCCTTTGGCTGCTCTTTGGTGTTCCTTTTTTATTATTTTCTTTTCCTTTTTTTTTTTCTTTTTTTTAAAAAAAAAATATATCAAGCTAGAACTACAGTCAGGCCTGGCCTCAGTGGCCAGGCTAGTGGCCCTGGGCATGGTCACTCTGGCCTGTAGGTACAATCTGGGTGCAAAATGGAGACCACCGGCCACTCAAATTTTTTCCTTGTTCCATGGACAGTCGTTCTCAGACTTCAAACTGTCGCTCTGGTGTCCGTTGCCGCCATGCCTTTTTTCCCCCAGAGTCCACAGCGCCTGTAAGCAGCTTAGTCCCGTGAGGGCAGGTGGCTCTGTTTAGGGTGGCATGTGGCTCTGACCATGTGTCCAGGGCTGCAGCCACTCCCATGACTTGCTGGGGATCCATTAGGAGCAGTGGACGTTTTGGGGTGCGGGGAGGGGCTGCACAAGTCCCACACTGCTTGGACTAACTGCCTTTGCTTTACAGGGTGAAGGTACCCAAGAGGACTGGGGAAGGGACCAACATTGAATCCGACTGCGGAAGAGATTCAGAGAGAACAAGCATCAGACATAGCCCAGCTTGCCCAGGTCGCCCTGTGAGTGCCGTGGGGGTGGGGGTGACTGTCCTGCCCCATCACTGCTGTAGCTGTCACCCTCCATCAGTCCTCATGCTGTCTTCTTTGCAGGAACTGCTTCCGGGGAGGAGTGACAAAGAGCCAGGAGCTGGCACCGTGGGCACCGGTGGCCCCTGCTGTTGCTGTGGCGGGAGGGTGGGTCTCAATAAAGATCTCTGTGTGACCCAAAACCCGAGTGTCTGGTTTGGGGGTGCAGTGGGGCGGCAGAGCGCAGGACTATAGTCGTGTGATCATCGCCAGCCGCAGCAGCTGGCGCAAAGCATGTGGGATCTCAGGTGGGCTGTGCCCAGACCAGCTAAGGGGTTTATGCATGGAGGAGACTTGACCCTGGCTACAAGAATAAAGGCTGTCAGGTTTTCTGCACCGCGGGCCTCTGTCGGGAGCTCGGGCACGGTGCTGAAGGGACTTCCGGTCCCTCAGGACCCGCCCCTCTTGTTATTGGCCGGTGTCGCCCCCTGCACATGACTGGCAGCAGTGCCTGGGGGCGGGGCTTCACTGCAGCTTCCGCCAGGCCATGGGGCCGCGCGTGCGGTCGCCAACTCTACTGCTGCTACTCCCGGCACTGCTGCCCGCGCTGCTGTACGGGGCCGAAGACGCGTCCTCGCCGCTGCCACCTGCTCCGACGAACGTTAGCCAGCCGGACGCGCGGCACAACGGCACGCACGCCTGGCCGCTGGGTTCTCCTGACGCGGTGCTCCAGCGCGCCTTCTATGTGCTCTCAGGCTTTGTTGGCTTGGCCTTGCTCTACTTCCTCATCCGGGCATTCAGGTGTGTGGGGCGCACGCCGCCGCTGCCAATCAGTGTGCATCTCATTTGTCACGTGCCTCTGGTTTGAGCAGGGTCGGCAGTCACCCATGTTTGGTGGGCGGGACCTGGAGGTCACGTGGCTTGTACGCGCCTCTGCGGGCTACTCTGGGGTCCTGAGTGGGTCCTGTGTGGTGCATCTTCGTAGAGTACTGGGGCTAGATTTGATGCTTCCCACTCCCCAGGTGGAACCCCTGAGAGGCCAGAATCACCTTGGTTCCACCCCACATTTCAACAGGCCTTATTTTTTTGAGACAGAGTCTCGCTCTGTAGCTCAGGCTGGTCCTGAGCTCACTGTGGAGCCCAGGCTGCGATCCTGGGACTACAGGCGTGTGCTACCATATCTGGCTTATGTGTTGCTGGGGAACTTGACATAGTGCTTTGCTGAGCCATTCCTCCATCACCCCGTCAGGCCATTTTGGCCATTATTAAGACCCATTTCACCTCTAGACCCCTGACCGCCCCCCCCTTTTAAATTTATTTTAAATTATTTTTTGCAGAACAGGCCATTGGAAGTGCCCTTGTCACCCAGATGACCGCATCTCTCTGGTCACTAGCTCCCATCCCCTTCTAGGACCCCAGCATGGGTGCACCTGCAAGACGCGCTTGTTCCTCCTATGTGGCTCTTATGGCAGACGTGGGCAGGGGCTCAGTGTGCCTTAGCCCTCCATGTGGTGAATCGGACCGGTTCTTGAGACCCAGTCTTCCCATCCATAAAGTGGGATAGAGAACAGTGCTTCCCTCTTGGCGTTCTGGCACCTGGGAGGCAAGGGCTACCCTAGAGAGATGTCCGCTTGCTGTTACTATCCTGGGAACAGTTAATAATACTCATGGGTATTCATCATGAAGGAAACGGACACGATTAGCCAGGAGTGTGAGTCTGGAAGACGCAACTGTAAGAGTCCTGTGGGGTGGAAGAAGTGAGAGTAGGAACCTGGCTGGCTTCTAAGCAAGTCTGGACCATGTGCAGGTTAAAGAAGTCACAGCGGAGAAAGTATGGGCTCCTGGCCAACACTGAGGACACCACCGAGATGGCCTCCATGGACAGTGATGAGGAGACCGTCTTCGAGACAAGGAATCTGAGATGGTAGGGGACTCCCTCCCTGGCTTCCCAGGACCCCTGATCAAGACCCAGCTGAGCTGGAGGCAGGGACACAGCAAGGGCCAGGGGTTCCACCAGCCTGTGGGATGCTGATTCCTTATATTAGTACTAACATTCAGGCTACCTCTGCCCAGGGCAAGATGTTTCAGTAGGTTGGAGGAAAAGCTCAGTGAGAGCGCTTGAGGCAAATACTAAGTCAAGCACTAAGCTGGGCGTGGTGGTACACATCTGTCATCCCAGCACTCAGGAGGCTGAGGCAGAAAGATTGCCATGAATCCAAGGCCAGCCTGGGCTCCATAGTGAGTTCAGGACCAGTCTGGGCTATAGAGCGAGACCCTGTCTCAAAAAATAAAGTTTCAGTGAGCTGGACTTGGAGGCCCAGGCCTGTAATCCCAGCAGTCTGGGAGGCTGAGGCAGTAGGATTGCAAGTTTGAGCCCAGTCTAGACAAAATAATTTACATACTGAGACTTTGTCTAAAATCAGAATTAAAATGGACTGGGGATATAGCTCAATATAAAGGCTCTGTGTTTAGTGCCTGGTAATAGTAATTAATCAAAATGCCCCAGACCACATTCTGATAGAGAAGGTCCATGTCAGGGATGAAGCCATGATGAGGTGGCAGTACCCAAACATGACTGCTGTAAGCCTCTTGTCTTGTTGGGGTTGGCAGCCATATAGACTAGGAACCCAGGGGACAGGGCCACCATGTCAAAGGTTCAGTTTCCCAATCCCCTGCAGGAAGCTGATTTCAGACCAGGGCTACTCCGTTTCCCTCTACCTCCCCTGGCTAGAGGCCCACCCCTGTAGGGGGACAGTGTGGAGTGTAGGCCTCCTTCCTTCCCCCTCACCTGTGCTCTTCACCTTCCAGATGCTGAGGTGAGGAAGGATGCATTTCCGGAGGCTACAGGAAGGACACCTTGGGCCATTCCAATTTGCTGGCTTTGATGCCACCTCTCCAAGTACCACATTGAACTCTTCTCTGAAGCCACCTCGGTGCCTGCCTGGATAGCTCAGCCCCACCTCCCCAGAAAGTGCCACAGCCTGGCCGGGGAAGTCATGTGGAAGTCAGGGGGCCCTGGACTCTTGATATCTGAGCTGAACTGTAACCTGTGCCTCTCCCTCCCTGTGGGGGCCTGGCAGCCTTGTACTGAGAGCTGGTGGACAGGTAGACTGAGGGATCTTTCTGGAAGTTGTTGACAATAAAGGAAGCTGTGGCTTTGCTTTGGCCATCCAGAACCACACTAACTCCAGACTGGGCATGGGTGGGTGAGGAGGGGCCCACTGTTCTGGCCCGAAGCCCTGTACACAGCTCCGTATGCTGTACCGCTTTCAGCTCAAGACCCCCACTCTCAGGAATCCCAGTCTCAGCCCAGCAGTACTTTTAGGGAGCTTCCAGAGGATCCCCAGAACCGTTCTGTTTGGAGACCTGAGCTCCTGACGGCCCAGGGCTTCCTGTGTCTACCTGCGCGTGCCACAGCTATCTAAGCCTAGCCCCTGGGTAGTTGGCTGCTTCAGCTCTCCTGGGGCCTTTTTTCCCTGAGAATCTGGGTCTGGTCTGTTACATCCTCCCTGGGTGGTCTAGCCTTAGATGCAGAGTAGGGGGCCGGCTCAGCGCCTGTGGTCTCCCTGATCCTGTGGTCTCTTCATAGACTTGGCCACAGCCACCTATGCCATGTAATAAGGAGGATTGGCCACCAGGTGGCAGACGCGCGCCACCTGCTGCCTCCGGAGCGAAACTGTTCCCTGGGGAAGCGGATCCCGCCAGCCGGCTTCTTGCAGCTCTCCTTGAGTCTCCACCTCCAGACCCCACTTTGGATCCCGGGGCTTCTTCATTGCTAAGCCAACCTCAGTCTGAGTCCTCGCCCGCTGCTGGCACAGAGGAGTGTCCGGTCCAAGCCGCGTTGGAACCCTCCGGCCGATGTCCCCTGCCTTTGCACCATTTGCTTCCTCCTGCCCTTGCCCCACCAGGCTTCCTGACGCCGCTGTGGTTCCCTCCCAGGCCGCGTCCCTGGGAGGCTGGGGCGTCCCTGGGGTTGGTCTCCTTCCCTACCTGCCTGCCGCGAGCGCCTCTCCATCTGCTCCTTCCCTCCCTGGCTCTCCGCGTCGGCCGCTGGGACCTGCTGTTACCAGGCGCGAAGCTGCTGGCCCGGCCTCCCGCCCTGTGATCTGCGCCCCCTCCCCACAGCTCCGAGCCATCCGCCAGATTCAAAAGGCACATTAATTACTCTAATGAGGTCAGGAGAGACCCGCGCCGGAACCGAGGGTGGCCCGCCACTGAGCACGGCCCCCCATCCTGCCAAGCCCGAGCAGGGGCCTGTGCCCCGCAAAGGTTAGTGCACTGGAGCTGCAGGTCCCCCAGCACGTCCTGGGATGCCCCAGGAAGGGCCACGGGCCTCAGGCCTCACACGTACACAAGTGTTTGGACATGTTCATGAGTGTACTGCATACAAACATATGCCCATGTGTGCACACACATGCACAAGTGTGTGTGTATGTGTGAGTTTGTGCCCTGCATGTGTGTGCATGCGCATGAGTACAGGAGGGGCTCCCAGTGCTGCCAGCTGTGTAGAGAGGGGGTGCAGATAGATGGCCAGCAGGCGGGGCACTTGGCCCGAGGCCCCTCTTCTTGCCCCTGCGATTCCCCAAGTTGCTCACCACACCTGCAGCACCCAGGCCCCCGGTGCTCCAGCTCTAGGCTCAGGCTCCAGTTAAGGTCCTGCTTGACTATAGCCGCAGCCCTGCCTCATTTTCCTCATCTGGGAAGAACATGGAAGCAGTGGTGAGGTGGCCTCAGCAGTTCCCAGGGGGACTGCTGGCCAGGAGTGAGATCACCAAGTCCCTGTGCCCTGGATCTCTGTCCTGTGCAGACAGCTCAGCCAGGCCATCCATCTGTGCCTTGTGAAGGGCCCTCGGCCCCCTGTCCCAAGTGCAGTCACCAGGATCCTTTGCAGCAAGCATGTCTTCCAAGGTGCGCATCTGCCTTTGCTGCGGCCATGTTTACATCATTCGCGTTGGAAGACAAATTCCAGGCCCGGGCCAAGTGACACTGAGCATTAAGAGTGGTGATCACCATGGCAGGGTGGAACGGTACCCAGGTTCTGGAGCCAGGGAAGAGGGAGGGAAGAGAATGCCAAGGGAGGGGAGAGAGAGAAAGAGGGGGAATAAGGAGGGGAAGGAAGGGAGGGAAAAGGGAGGGGAGAGCACGGAAGTCTCTGAAGTAGAAGCCACAGGCCCTTGGCACAGGGAGGTTGCTTGCTGCTGCTGGTTTGAACAGGCTCCTCAGGAGCCGTGCTGAGGTCTGCACCTGTGGGGACACAGGTGTGTGTCCTACGAACTGGAGTAAGGGCTATGGGCAGCCCCCTTTGGGACCCCCTTCCAGTTATCAGAAGCTTTTGCCCTCTTTCCTTGGTTCCAAAGTAAAAGCACTCTCCTTGAACCTAAAAAAAAAAAGGGAGGGCACACATTTGACTTTCTAAAGCAGGGTGTGGCCCAGGGCTGTTTGGACCCTGTCTACCTGCACAAGTAGGACAGACCAAGGGCCAGGCCTACATCTGGCCATTCCTGTCACCCCCTTGACTACCACCAGATCCTCCCAGCCCATGCCAGCGCTCTGAAGGAGATGGCAGATTTGGTCCATTTTATTCTGTAATGAGAAATTTCTCCCTGCATAATTTTAGTCTCCTGTGTAGCCCTGTGGCCTTTGAAGGCTAAGGGGCTGGACTTTCTGATCAGGGCTTTGGGGACAGTGAGGGACCCATCTGGGGACAGGACCAGGGAAGACCCTCCCAGTGTGTGGCCCAAGAGTCACACCCAAATGGACAAAGGAGCAGAGTGGACAGGAACATGTCTCCACTGGACACCCTGCACTGGTCTGGGCGGGGGCCTGAGAGCTGACCCTGTGTAAGCCCTGAATCTGACTGACCTTTGTCCCTGCAGTGAGCCTGATCTTTGACTCCAAGGGAGCCTGCTCCAGAATGATCCTTCTCTGTAGCTGACCTCTGACCCTGAAGGTTGGGGCAGCCCCTGCCTACGAGGGGACAGACCCTGGGGATTCCCATGGTGGCCTCCTAGCTGGCCAGAGTCCCCAAAGCCCCAGCCCCATCCCCTCCCCCGCAGAAGAGGCCAGCCAGCACGGGGAGGTTGACTGGGGGACTTGCCGTCTTTGTTCCTGTCCCTGCTCGGGCTCTGACCTTGAGAGAGACAAGAACAGAGGGAGCGGAGCTTCTGCTCAAATCCAAGCGGAGGCGGTGGCAGCCGCTCTCGCCTCGGTGGCCCCTGCATGCAAATGAGCCGACCTGTGGGCCTCAGCAGCAGACAGGGTCCCTGGCCAGCCACACACCCTCACATGGTCAAGGCCCCAGCTGGCGGGGTCTGAGCAGCAAGACCCTGCCCTCTCCCTGGCCTGGCCCCATCCACAGTGTCCCACCCAGCGTGAGGTGGTCCTATTCCTTGGAGCTACTTGTGTGGCCGGATGCTCTTGTCCCTACGTCCTGCTCCTGGCTCGGCCCACCATCTCTGTGGGAACCAGGCTCACCGTAGCAAAAGGCCCTTCCTGGGGTGGCATGGCCTGCAGCCCTGGGCCAGCCTTGGCCGCCTCTGAAGGTGGGGGAGCGGGGGGGGCAGGTACCACCTTCCTCTGTGAAGGCCTACAAACAGGGCATCTGGGGTAAGATGACCTTAGGGGGCAGCCCAGGAGAACCAGAGTAGATGGGCTGAACTCCCTGGAGGGCCAGGGACGCACAGCCTCATCCTGGGGTGCGTGGAGATGGGAAGCGTCAGGTCAGAAACAGGAGCCTGGTTTTGATGAGAGGAAAAAAGAGGCCATGAGCAAAGGTGGAGAGGTGCCATCTTTGGGAAGGCAGGTGGAAGAGGGACCCTCAGGGACATGTGCCACCCTCACCTTGCTGGACACAGGTCAGCCCATCCACCTCTGGACTCTCACCTGTCAGGAATTTTCATAACGTCCTTCCCCGAGCCCCAGAGCTCCTCACTCCTAGACTGGCCCCCCCAACTCTCCCCACCCCCTCCATCAGGCCTGGTTTCTTGAATGACACAAACCCAGAGAGGGGGAACATGACTGGACACCACTGTCCGGCAGTACTTGGAGACAGCATGCTCCACTCAAGCTCAGTCTGGTTGGGGAGCTGGTGACGTGAAGAGGGACAGAGAGGCCCGGGCCTCCATGCTCTACTGGCAGCCACGCACCAGGGTCAGTCCTGGATTCTGAGTTCCCTGAGCTGATCAGACGTGCGGCCTTTGCCCAGCTGTGCCTGCCACTGGGACAGGAGCCAGGGTTCCCACCTTCCCCTGCCTGCAGGGACACCAGATCTCCCTCCAGGATCAATCCGTTATTTCTTCCTTCCTTCCTCCCTTCCTTCCTTCCTTCCTTCTTTTCTTT
Source organism: Ctenodactylus gundi (assembly GCA_004027205.1). Classification (NCBI taxonomy): domain Eukaryota; kingdom Metazoa; phylum Chordata; class Mammalia; order Rodentia; family Ctenodactylidae; genus Ctenodactylus; species Ctenodactylus gundi. The sequence goes on along the minus strand of PVKB01004994.1, from coordinate 104,721 downwards.
CTTTTCTTTTCTTTTCTTTCTTTCTTTCTTTCTTTCTTTCTTTCTTTCTTTCTTTCTATCTGTCTGTCTTTCTTTCTTTTCTGTGGTACAGGGAATTGAACCTGGGACCTTCACACTGACCTACATCCCCGGCCCATTTTCATTTTTGATTTTCAGACAGAGCTGCTCATGCTGGGCTTGAATTTAAAATCCTCCTGCCTCAGCCTCTAAGAACGCTGGAATTACAGGCCTGCCTCACCCGTCCTGGCTTCTCCGGGAATTTATAGATCCTATTCTGAACAGCTCAGACTCACAGGCATCGGCCCCCTACTGTGCACCTGGAGACTGATGTACCGTCCCCAAGAGGAATCCCCTGGGGAGAGGGGTGGGCAGGTGTGGACTTCAGTCCAGCTGGATCCCGAGTTCTCCGTGGGCCGCGAGCCCAGCGCCCGGCCTGATGCGAGACTTTTTGCGTCCCGGCAGTACCCAAACGAGGCGGTGGGCGGGGAGAGTCGCGCCCCTCCTGCGGGGGCGCAGCGCCTAGTGCGGAAAGCGAGGCAGCGCTGGAAGCCGGGGTCCCCTTCCCGTGACATCCTCCCCAGGCAGGCGGTGACGGTGGACCCCCGACCCCCGCCTGCAGAGCTAGGGTGTCTGGGGCGGGGCCAGTGCCTGAGGGTCTGGCTAGGGCGGGTCTTGGCCGGGGCGGGAGCCCCCGTCCACCCCGCGCGTCGGGGCGCGGCGGGAGGGGGCGCCCGTGGTCCCGCCTGCGCTCCGGCGGGACAAAGGCCGGATCCTGAGCCCGAGAGACCGCGCGTGGCTGGGTCCCGCGCCCCGGGGCCGCCAGGCACCGTGCACCCCGCGCGCCCCGCCGCTGCCGCCGCCTGCTTTCCGGGAGCCCGAGGTCGCTGGCGCGCGCGGAGGCGGGGCGCGCGGGGATCTCCAAGCGCGTCGTGCGCTCCGCCCGCTCGGCGGCGGCGGCGGCGGCGGAGGAGGCGGAGACCCGGGCAGGCGGCGGCCGGAGAGCGCAGCGGCCGGACCGGGGCGATGGCGCCCGCGCAGCGCCCGCTGCTGCCCCTGCTCCTGCTGCTCCTCCCGCTGCCACCACCGTCGCCGCTCTGCGCGCGCGCCGAGGACTCCTCCCGCGCCAACGCGGACCGCTACGCCGTGTACTGGAACCGCAGCAACCCCAGGTGAGCGCGCGGCGCCGGGACCCGGGTCCCCAGCCCGGCTGGCCTCCCCGAGCCCTGGCCCGGCGCCCCGAGCCCTGCCGCTGGGATGGGCGCACGGTACCCGCAGGGACCCCCGGAGTTTGAGGAAGAAGCGCGCAACGTGCTGTCCCCCACCAGGGCGCCCCATCCCCAGTGCAGACGCGTGCCCACATTCCCCTAGAGTGCCCACGTCTCCTCCCGGAGTTGGGGATCCTGCTGGCCCCATCAGAAGCTGAGCAGCGCTGAGTTTTCTCGCCGGACTTGGGGAACCCCGGCCCCCTGAACTCTCCCGAGGGATCTCTGAGAGCTGAGGAATTGGTGGAGATCCCCGGGGACCTTGACACGGAGTAGTCCCGCAAGGTGGAGGATTGTGACCCTCAGTTTGGGGTCTCCTGGGGTGTGACCTACAAGAAGGTTCCCAGATGAACTTGGGGAAGTTGGAGCCTTCTCTCCCTACCTACTTTCACTCCAGGGGCTCTGGTCCCTTTGTGGGGACTGGAGGGACCAAGGGAACCGGGGTTCGGGCTGGGAGGTGCAACCAGGTGATGTACACTCTGGTCCTCTTGGCACTGGTGGGGAAACTGAGGTGCAGAGGGATAAGGGGCTGGCTCAAGGTCACAGCGAGGGGAGCAGGACCAGGGTGGGACCTGGTGGCTTGGGGCTTAGCCTGTTGTGCCCGGCCAGGGGCCCCGCCAGCCTGCCGCACAGAGATATCCCTGTTTCATATCTGGTCAGTGGCTGCCGCTGAGCACAATTTAAGGGACAGCAGAGGTCTCAGCTAGTCTGAGCAAGAAAAGTTTTCTGGCCACTGACCACATCATGAACACCCGCAGAACACTCTAGGCCATCTTGGGGTCCCGGAGCTGGGAGGGGCTGCGAGAGTCCCTGGAGAGATTGGGTTCAGGGCTCCTGGGAACCGGGGCTGTCAGCCCAGCACTGGGGTCTTTGATAGGGTGAAGACTGGTCACCAGCTTGGGGTCGGGATGGGGGGCAGCTAGTCTGGCTGGCTGGTCACTTTCTCTCCGTGTTCCAGCTCCTTCCTATACTGGCCAAGCTATCCTCTTGAGCAGCCGTTGTCCCCTCTTGTCCCCTGCTGTCCCTATCTCTGGGTGGAAAGTTGCATAAAGGGCCATCTTTGAGGCCGGCTGTGGACAAGGGCGGCCAGTGTCCCACTGTAGGGTGTGGGGAGCTTGCCCAGAGCAGCCCCCAGGGATCAGGGATGTGGGGTGGGATCCCCAGGGCCCAGGACAGCCGGGCCTTGGAGGGAAGGCTGGGCCACCACAGAGCCAGTTGCTTGCTGCCGGCTCTGCTGGTCACATGTGGGTTTGATTAAGGTTCTCCCCTGTCGCCGGCCACGGTGCAGAGCGCTTCCTCGGCCCAACTTTGTGATTCCAGCTCCGGAATCCCGTCCCTGGCGTGGCCCGTCCTTTGTTCTGGCAGTCACTCCAGGAACCAGGGACTGGGACTAAAGGGGGTGGTCATAGCCATGCTGCTGTCCCCACCTGCCACGGGGCCACAGGCTGTGGGTGGGATCCTGGTTTGGGGGGAAAGAGGTGGCCTTCCGCTATGCCTGGCTGGACGGCCACTTGGTCATCTCCTGTTGCTGCGTCTCTGCCCCGCTCTGCCTGCCGCCTGAGGGGACAGTGGAGGTGGGGGGATCGCAGTGTAGACCCTGCAGCATGGACCTTCCTTGGCTTCTGTCCTCCCGGCTCCGTCGTCCAGAGGCACCCAAATGCGGGTGACCATCTGTAACATCCTATGGGGAGCCCAACCTGGTGTCTACCTAGCCCAGGATGCCTGGATCTCTCTCCACCTGGGGGCTTTGTCATTGACACTGGGGGCTCTGTTGAAGGAGGGGTCCTCAGCAGCCTGGGGCCCCTGGGGAGATTTGATGGAAAAGGGATGACAGTCCTGGGACCTGTGCTGGGGTGGTGGGGATGAGGGCATCTGGGGACAGGGATGTCAGCCTGAGGGGAGGGGCAGGGTCAGTGCATGGGACCTGCGGGGGGAGCAAGGGAAGGGACGTGGAGCAGAGACTGATAGAACTGGTAGGAAGGATAGGCACGGAGGGCAGGAAGAGCCCGTGTCGGAAAGCGGAGTGCCCAGAGGAGAGCCGGTAGAGGTGACAGGTGAGGTGTGTGTGTCCCAAGGGCCACATAGGAGCTGGGGTGGGGGGGACGATGTTCTTGGGTGAGGAACCCGCAGGTGTGGGCAATGCTGTGGCCAGGCCACCCCTCCCACTGGCTGGTACCTGCACCAAGGTAATGAGTTGGTGGCTGTTCATGGTGGCTTCTCCCTGCTGGGAGACATGTTTCCTATGCTCTTGCAGCGCCTGACATAGAGGAAGCCCCGCACCCACCCACTCAGGCCACGAAAGGGTGACGTCTAGCTAGCCAGTCCCGTCACCAGCTGGCCAACCCCCGTATGGGTGAATGACCCTGAGTCAGCTGCTGGGTGTCTCTGGGCCACCGGTCTATAGCCAGGCTGGTCTGGGCTGGGGTGTCCTGGTAGAGACCCAGATGACTGGCGTCCCCTGGCCTGGCCGCTGCATTTCCTGTGGGCCTGTACGGCGGCCCTGCCTCTAAGGCCGGCCGATGTGCCTGGGAGCTGTACTGGGCTGAGGTCATATGTGTGGCCATGGCTGTTCCTCTACCGTGTGTGGTGTCCATGGTTCCCTGGAGGGGTGTGTGTCTGCGCTTGGCACATGTGTTCATATGTGGCAGGGCACTGCGGGATCCTCGCGCACACGGTATCCCTGCTGTTGGTGTGTATGTGCGTGTGCGGAGGGAACACACAAGCCAGCATGTTTGTCGCATGCGTGTGTCTGCAGAGGCTGCTGCCATGTGGGGCACACATACATGCTGCGTGTGGGATGAGTGTGTCCGTGCGTAGCTTGCACACATGTGCATGTGTGTGCAGGGCATGTGCCTGTGCAGGCACAGCCGTGCTGTCCAGGCCCTCTGTCCTGGGAGCAGTGCCTCAGAGTGGCCCACCGTGGTGACCTGGCTGTTTGCTCCCCTTCTCAGGGGACAAGGACTGGACCTGAGTTCATTAGGGCCGTCAAGACCCAAGGTCAGCATCACATGGGAAGCCCGCAGTCCCCAGGAGTCCCCACTAAGCAAAGACCTATAGTACTGACCAGGGCGGGTGGCTCTGAGGTTTGCTGGCACTGTCCCCAGTGCCCTGGACCAGGTGGCCCTTCGTGTATCCAACACCAGGTAGGATATCAGCAACGTGTGCTGGGGCCTGGTTCCGAGGGAGGAGCCTTCCCCAAGGAGGCAGAGGTGATGGCATTCCCATCCTGGTGTCTCTTATGAGCTCGTGTGGCCTCCCTGGCTTTAAAGAGGACGATGCAGGTTTGGCTGTATGAGAAGTTTTTGTTTTGTGTGAGGAGCTTTCAGCTGGGCTTTGTGGGGCTTGGAGAGTGACGTGGGGTGAAGGGATCCAGGGACTGGGACAAGGGTCTCGTGGGAGCCTGGACTCAGGGTTCAGGGGGCAGCACAGCTGTCTAAATCCCCCTCACCTTCTCTGGGAGGTGGGGGACCCAGCCCACTCTGAACCTGATGAGGACAAGCCAGGTATGTGCATGACCCACGGCACTAAGAGGCCCCTGCAGAAGGGAAACAGAGGCGGCCCATGGCAGAGAGCAGGGGCCTCCGGCCACCAGCATGTCCTGACCCAGGGCTGGGCCCCCAATCCCTGTGACAGCCTGGCATCCTCCAGCCTGATATCCTAGAGACCGACGGGCGGGTCTTTGTGTCTCGGCATCATATCTCCATTCTCCAAGCTTCTTGGGGCGTGGGCCTGGCAGCCTCTTTCTGTCTCCAATCCTCATCCTGCTCTGCCAGAGTCCCTTGGTCCTTCACTGAGTTGTGGGCACAGTGAATGTGACCTCTAGTCTATCTCTGAGGCTGGGAATCTGGTGGGGGCAACGAGTGTCTCTGGTCTCCCATACTGCAGTTGTTGTTCCCTCCACGGTCTGCAGGCCACCCTCAGGGTCAGAGACAGAGGCAGAGGACCATTACCATGGCATCTCGTGGGCTGGTGGCTTCCCTTGTCCCTCTGTCTGAGCAGTGGCAGCTGTGGGCATCCTGTCCCCACAGCCAGGTGGCTTTGTAACAGCGTCCCCTCTTCTGCCTCAGGACTCAGACACGGGGTCCTCGCTCTAACCTGGCTGCTTTTAGGAGATTTTTTTTCTCTTTTGATGGTGGATGCCGATAGAACGCTCTGCTCTGTCCCTGACCGGAGCTGGCTTTCTCAGAGGAAGGGACTGAGCCACCTCCTGGCCTTGTCCCCCTGTGAGGCCACCGTCCCGACACACAGTTAAAAGCCAGGCACACCAGCAGGGTTTCTGTTTTAACCTCACCAGACGTCTGAACTCTGTAGCTGAGCCGCCCTGATGGGGACGTGCCCCACGCCTGTCCCCTGCTCCAGTGGGTGTGGGAGCTCAGCTAACATGGGCTGCACTCCACTGTGATCTTCCCCATGTGACCCTGGGACCAAGGCTGCCGCTCACCTGTTCTGCCTACCTGGGGGACCAGCGACCCCTCTACAGGGACAAATCGGCTCTGAAGGATTGTGACTTATCAGGGCCACCAGAATAGCGACACTTCGAGGGTGTCCTGACATCTGCAAGAGGCCGCTGCATCTGGGCTGGCCGAGGAGGATCAGGGACAAGATGTGTGGCTTGGGGGCCCCGTTGAGGTGCTGACCAAGGCCAGCGGCACCCTTTGGCCTCTGTTGCCAGCCACCTGCACTGTGCTGAGATGCCTGCCCGTGGGGTTGGCACCGCAGCCCGGGCCTAGCCCTTCCCATTCTTCATTCCCCCTTTGTCCTTCATGTTTTTGTCCTCTTCACTCCTGCAGATTGAGCTCAAGGTGTTCGCACTGAGCTAGGTCCCCAGCCCAGTTTTTAAATTTTCATCTTGAGGCAGCAACTCACTAACTCTCTAATATACTCAGGTTGAGCTCAAACTTGTGTTGCTCCTGCCTCAGCCTCCCAGAGTGCTGGCATGACACGCCTGGCCATTTTTCTGTTTTTTTTTTTTTTTTCCCCCAGCGCCAGGGGTGGAACCCAGGGCCTAGTGGATGCTTGGAAAACGCTCCCCACTGAGCCATGCCCCCGACTCTCGGAATTTTGTCCGTGTGTCCCTGCTTCAGCTGACCTTTCTGCAACCACATACCAAAACTGTCATCTCTCCAGCTCACCTGGCGACCTCTGCATTTGTCATTTCACCCAAGGCATCTGGGCTTGCTAGGCAGGCACTTTAACCTCTGGAATATGCTCCTAGGTTCTGGAGTTATTTCCAAAAGAAAGCTGGGGCTAGGCCCAGGAATTCAGGGTGCTCTCTGCTCATGCGCCATCCTGCCTGGAGTGTCCCCAGCAGCGCCTGCTCTCATCAGAGACCGAAATAGCCAGTGCACTGGCATGTGCCTATCACCCCAGCGTGCTGGGAGGATGAGGCAGGAGGATACAAATTCAAGACCATCCTGGGCAACGTGGCAACTTAATGAGACCCTGTCTCCAAATCAAAAATGAAAAAAGGGGGCTGGAGTGTAGCTTAGTCATTAGAGTGCTTGCCTCGGAAGCACTGAGTTCGAGCCCCAGCACCACACACTAGCCGGGCGTGGTGACGCACGCCTGTAATTCCAAGACTCAGGAGGCTGAGCAGGAGGACTGCTGTGAGTTTGTGACCAGCCTGGGGGCTCCACAGTGAGTTTGGGACCAGGTTGGAGCACAGAATGAGACCCTGTCTCAAAATTAAAAAAACAATTAGAACACAAAAATAAAAAAGTGCTGGGAATGTATGTAGTAGCTCAGTGTGAAGGCCCTGGGCTCGACCCCCGCGACATGCGCGCGCGCAGCCACACGCACACACATGCGCATGCTTTGCTGTGGGGAGAGCCCCCTCCTGCCTGCTTGCAGGGCTGCCCTCTGCACTGCTGACTCAGTTTCCAGTCGGGGAAGTGGCCTAGCCCACCGCCACCCCAGTTCTGGGTGCAACTTCTAATTAGTTGCTTTGCTATTTGCATCTAATGACTTAACAGGCGCCCCATTGGAGTTAATTAGCTGCCAGCCAGGAGGTTGCTCTGAGGGGGTGACAGGCAGGGACAGGGCCGGGGAGGGCAGATAGGGGTTTCCTGACAAGGGGCTTCGTAGAGGCTGAGAGAGTGACCCGGAGGAACAATGTTGGTGCCCAGCCAGCCAGCAGACAGGAAGGACAAGTGGGGGTGATGTTCAGCCAGGTGGGGGAGAGAGGTAGGGAGGTTCCCCACCCCCATCTGGGACAGATATATTAATCTCCCAAGTCAGTCATCAACCCCGTAGTGAGAATCCAGCGCTTGCTCGCTAGCATACCACTGGGCTTTGTCTGATTCTCAGAAGTCTGTGTTTTGGGGCAGGGCCCGTGTCCCTCAACCCTGAGCAGGTGCTACCCCCACAGGGGCCAGGTGCCCGGCCTGGCTTCTCCACCACCTTGGCTCCCACAGTGGCACTGCAGCAAGGCCGACACTATTTTGGAGTGGGGAAAGGAAAAACCAGCCTGTGTGGGCAGCCATGGCTGGGATGACTGGATGACCGCCCAGACTGATGGGAAGGGACTTTCCCTGGGACCTGCCGGCTGAGTGCCTGGCCACACCCTCCCATCCCCGAGGGCTGCTTTCTGCTCCCTGTAATCCCAGCATCTCACCTTTTAAACTCATTTGTTCAATCAACAAACTTGTTTTCTGTGCCATTCTATGCAAGGCTGGCCGGCCACTGAGGAACGGGCAGAGAGGTGGCAGAGGGTATGAAGAGGATGGTGTTTTGTAGACTGGGTGGTACTGAACTCAGTATGTAGCCCAGGCTGGCCTGGAACACGTGGCATCGTCCTGCTTCAGCCTCCAGAGTTCTGAGATCACCAGCATGTGCCTCCATGCCCAGTTTATATACTGCTGAGGAATCGAAACTAGGGTCTTGTACTTGCTGGGCAAATGCTCTAACCACTGAGCATCACCCCCAGGCCATTCCGAAGATGATAATATTATAGCCATCATGCCAGCAACTTGGGGAGGCTGAGGCAGGATGATCTCAAGTCTGAGCCCAGAGTGGGAAACTTGGTTATCTTAGCGATACTGCCTCAAATCAAAAATAAAAAGCAGGTTGGGGGGCTGGAGGAATGGCACAGTGGTTAGAGCGCTTGCCTAGCAAGCCCAAGGCCTGAGTTGATTCCCCAGCACCATATAAAGCTGGTTGTGGTGGCGCACACCTGTAGTCCCAGCACTCAGGAGGCTGGGGGTAAGAGGACTGCCGAATCCAAGGCCAGCCCGGGCTGCATAGTGAGTTCAGGACTAGCCTGGGCTACAAAAGGAGACCGTGTCTCAAAAAAAAAAGAAAGAAAGAAAGAAAGAAAGAAAAGAAAGAAAAGAAAAAGAAAAAAGAAAAGAGACTGGGGATGCAGCTCAGGTGCAAGAGTCCTGGGTTCCTATCCTTATATGAAAAAAAAAAGATGATAATATGGGGAGGAGATTCCAGACATGAGGCAGCACACAAGGTAGAGCTCCGCATGTGCAAAGTCCCCGGCAGGGCACAGGATGGCCTGGGCAGCGGACGGGGATCGAGCTGAGGGAAGAGGGGTCCATGATTATGGATAGCTTGAGTGGAGAACATGGTGAAATGGACTCAGGCTCAGGCCAGTGGGTCGCCTGGTTAGATTTCAGCCCAGAAAAGCCACCGAACACTTGGGGCCCGAGAGCCTCGCCAGCCCTCGAAGCTCCGGTCTCTGCCGCCTCACCCCGGGTGAAGTGGAAGTCAGCGTGGTGTAGTGAGACTCAGGCGTCTTGGGGGATAGGTGTGGCATGGGCAGGGCTAGGTTGGGGTCCTGCCCGATGCTGAGTAATTTTTGGGTTGAGCATGGATCGTTGCAAGGAAAACGGGTCAACTGAGGATGAGGGGTGCTGGGTTAGGGCAGAGCCCTCCCAATCCCTGCCATCCCCACGCTATTGAATAAAAGCACTTTTTTGTGTGTGGTATGGAGGCTCTTGGGCCTGGAGCCTTCACAGGGAGCTACCTCCTTAGACCATTTCTTTATTTTTGATTTTGAGACAAGGTTTCACGAAGTTGCCAGGTTGTCCAGGCTGGGTTGCAACTTGCAATCCTCCTGCCTCGGCTTCCGAGAGCACTGGATGACAGGTATGCACCACTGGCTAGACAAGAATACTTTTTCCTTTCTTTTTTTTTTTTTTTTTTTTGGAGACAGGGCCTTGCTCTGTTGCCCAGTCTGATCCTGGACTCACTGGTATAACCCAGGCTGGCCTCGGACTCCAGACAATCCGCCTGCCTCAGCCTCCTGAGTGCGGGGATTACAGGCGTGTGCTACCACGCCCAGCTTTTACATGGTGCTGGGGTACTTAGCATTTGCAAGGCAAGCGCTTTACCCACTGAGCAACTCCTCCAGCCTAAAAATACTTTTAGAGGAGCCTGGAGCTTGGGCTGTGTGGCTCTCACCTGGGCTGGGTGGACATGAGCCCTGTGGAATGCCCGGGCTCCAGTCTGTCCTCATGGGGCCTTGCCCCTCTCAGTATCCCTTGCTGTACGCCCTCAAGGTCTGCCGTAGCCATAAGGGCTGACCCACGGCACAGAGGGGAAACGGAGGCTCTGAGAAGCTGACCTCCAGACCCAGGTGGAGGAGACCTCCCTGGAGCTGCACAGCCCGAGGCCCGAGACTGGCAATCCTGCACCACCGGCCTCGGATGCAGAGGCTGGGGTGGGCTCCCCATCCCGGAAGGGTGCCACGCAGCAGGGAAGGGACTGTGGCAGTAGTTCGCTGGCTCTGCCTCCCATCCTGAAATCCTTCCCACTGGTCCTTAGCCCTAGGTTCAGGAAAGTCTTGGAGCTGAACCCCCCAGTGCCAGGTGAGGAAACTGAGGCATGAGAGATGAGAGCTCCCGTCTGCTTCACCCCACTCCCCCTGGGGCACCTGGAACCCTCAGCCTCCTCAGGAGCAGAGTCTGGGCGGTGGCAATGGGCTGACACCCGCTGCTGGCCCTCCCACCCTGCTCCGCAGGCCTCAGTTTCCCCAGCTATGCAGGGAGGAGGAGGAGCAGCAGCCGGCAGCCCTACCACCCCCCTTGCCTGTGCAGGGCTTTTATGTGCTAATGAGCCCTGTGCCGGCCCCCTCGTGCCCCCCTCGGCCTGCTGCCTTTTCATGGCAGGGACTCCAGGGACAAGTGGGGAGATCTGAGGACTCCTCGCTGCAGCCTGAGGCAGTGCTGGGAAGGAGCTGCCGGTCCAACCCTCAGCTGACCTCCAGCCTCCAAGATGAGGCTGGGTCAGAGGGGCTGCCCCAGAGGAAGGGGTGCTGGGGCTGCAGGATGGCGGGGGCTCCAGGACAGAGGATGGGCTGGGCTTGGGGGAAGGTGCAGTGTCAGAAACCCGGGAGCCTAATGGGGAGCAGGAGGTTGGGAAGCAGCTGTCAATTCCATGGGTGAGGAGGGATGACTCCATCTCAGGGTATCAGAGAGGCTTGGAGGGGTCAAGAGGCTCGCGGGGGTCAAGGAGTGGGGCTGCAATTGGTCTGGGGGTGTGGCGAGAGGAGCCGTAGGGGGGCCAGAGTGCCCTTCAGGGCAAGTTCAGTTCCCTGGAAGGGAAACGGAGACAAAGGAGGGGCAAATTCACCCCAAATGGTGCTGTGTCTGCACCCTATGGATCTGCAGAAGACCACAGCTGGTACATGGGGAGAGGCCACCTGAGAAGGGGTGAGGGCAGCAGGAGCAGTTTCTGGGTACAGGGGGCTTGTGCAGGCCCAGAGTTGGGACACCTGGCCTGGGGCGCGCCTGGGCCCCAGGCACCTGCCAGTTTCACAGGACACTTCCAGCCCTCCATGCACTTCCTAGTTTGGAATCAGTCCAGTCTGCAGAGGGGGACACTGAGGCATAAAGGCCACCGGTGGAAGGGGACACTGAGGCATAGAGGCCACTGGTGGAGGGGGACACTGAGGCTCACCGAGGTCGTGGCCAAGCAGGAGACTGTGGATGTGGGCAGGGTGTCCGTCTCCACCTGCAGGGCTTCTCCCTGATCGCTGTCCAGTCCACAGGCCAGTCCCCTGTCTCCATGCTGGCCTGTCCCCTTTCCCCACCCTGGCCTGTCTCAAGTCCCCATGCTGACCTGTCCTATTGCCGTGCTAAACCATTCCCTGTTCCCCCTGCTGTCCAACCCCCACCCCATCCGCCCTGTGGACCACCCTTCCTCCCCTCACCTACACTGGCCTATCCCTGTCCTGGCACAGGCCAGTGACCGCCCTGTCCCCACAGGTTTCACGTGGGCGCCGCAGGGGACAGTGGTGGCTACACGGTGGAGGTCAGTATCAATGACTACCTGGACATCTACTGCCCACACTACGGAGCTCCGCTGCCGCCGGCAGAGCGCATGGAGCATTACATCCTGTACATGGTCAACGGCGAGGGACATGCATCTTGCGACCACCGGCAGCGCGGCTTCAAGCGCTGGGAGTGCAACCGGCCCGCCGCACCCGGCGGACCCCTCAAGTTCTCCGAGAAGTTCCAGCTCTTCACGCCCTTCTCGCTCGGCTTCGAGTTCCGCCCGGGACACGAGTACTACTACATCTGTGAGTGGCCTGGGACGCGCAGCCCACCCTTCTGGGAGGGGCTTCTAATTTCAATTTTGTGGCAGGGTCTGGCTAAGTCTCCAAGCTGCCTAGGTCAGGTGGAAGACACTCCCCTCTGGGCTGTCACCACTGCCATCCCGGGAGCCCCACAGGCTGGCACTGTCGTGGTTCCCCTTTTGCAGATGGGGAAACTGAGGCTCCGCAGGGGCTGGCCCCTCATTTCCCACGGTGACCTCTGCCAGGGGCTCCGACCTTTTTCCTCCTCCCCCTTTGCGGTACTGGGACCAAGCTCCGGCCTTCTCATCCAGCTCCGTCCCGGCCCTTTCATTTTCATTTTGAGACAGGGTCTTACTGAGTTGCTAAATTGCCCAGGCTGAGCTAGAATTTGCAATCCTCCTGCCTTAGCCTCTGTGCAAGCTGGAGTAACAGGCCAGACACCCTGGGCTCAGGAAGTAGAGACCTGTCATCAGCTTCTGTCACGATGGCACGAGAGCTCCCCTCCTCCACACCCCATGTCAGCACACTGGGGAGGGAAACTGAGGCCGATGGAACCCAGAAGGGGAGAAGGAGTCCTTGATTAGTCCCAACTGCAGCCCACGCGAGCAGAGTGTTCCAGGCCCTCCCTCAGACACCCACCACCTCTTCCGCATGACGTCCCTGAGACACCGAGGCCCACATTGTGCTGGCGGGGGAGCCCGCCATGTCCCTGCCATACATCACAGCATCCTTCCTCATAAAAATGCCAAGAGTGAGACCCTGTCTCAAAATAATAATGATAATAATAATGCCAACAACATAGCATGGAGGGACAAGTCTCACCGTTGCTCCCGGGACGCTGAGGGAGAAGGCTCTCCCGTTTTTAGCCCAGCCTTAGCAACTTAGGAGACCCGATCGCAAAATGAAAAAGGGCTGGGGATGTAGCTCAGTGCAAAGAACTGGATTCCATCCCCAGTACTAGAAAAAAAGGGAAAGCAAATGCCTAGGGTTGGTCCTTATGGTGCACGCCCGTCACCCCAGCACTCCGGGAGCCTGAAGCGGGAGGATCATAAGCTGCAGCCCAGCCCTGGCAACTTAGCACCGTAGCAAGTCCCTGTCTCAAAATCAGAGTAACAAAGAAAAAAATGGAATGCGGATGCAGCTTAGTGCAAAGGTCTGGGGATCTATTTCCAGTATGGAAAAAAGAGAGAGAAAAAAGAAAAAGATGCCAGGGGCAGGTAAGACCCACAGCGGAGCCTCCCACAGTTCCAGTCCCGCCGCAGAGTTAGGACCTGTGGCAGGAACACAGCTTCTGCCATTGTTTGCCTGAAATCGGGGCGCTGGTTCTGTACCTCCACGATGCTGCTGAGACTCAGGGGCCCCTGGGGCATTGTGACAGAGTGCGTTGGGGGTCTGCCCTGTACCGCCGGGGAGTCCCGGCACCACCTCCTGCCCTGGTCTTGCTCAGCCACCTGACTCTTCGCGAGACCCTCTTTTCTTCCTTTCTCTGCTATTTGAATTTTCCCCCTTTTAATTGAGAAGATTTGGGTCCCATAACACAAGAAAAATTACGTTTTTCTTTCTGAGACAGGACATCTCATGAAGGTAATTATTGTAATTATTCGTCCTCTCTTGGTGACGAATGTTATTTTTATTACGTGCTTTTTGTCTTTGTTTCCTGGTATGAGGGGCTTCTGGGAAGATGGGTAGAAGGGGCCTCCAGGCTAAAGGGGGAAGACTCTGGGGCTGTGACTGAGCATGGAGGCCCGTACCCGTCATTCCTGTCCCCTCCCTGCCTCATCCCTGGGCCCTAGACCTCCTCTCCATCCCTCCCGAGTCACCACTGTTGGGAGAGATTCAAAGGACACATGCTCACCTTCATGGGGGTCCTGGCTTGCGACCACATGCGGCTTTGTCTCTGGCAAGGCTGGGACATTGCCTCCCTCCCCAGGGCCACTGTTGTTACTGCCTCAGGGAGAAGAACTGCTCACCCAGCACCAAAAAAATAAAAATGTTCATCATGTGAGAAAATATTTAAACTGGGGATGCAGCCCTGGGCCTTCACACCAAGCTACAGTCCCAGCCCATTTTAAAATTTTTATTTATTTAGAGACATCTTGTTCTGCTCCGAGACTCATTATGTAGCCCAGGCTGACCTCTAACTCATGTCAATCTTCCTGCCTCAGCCCCTGGAGTGCTGGGATTATAGGTGTGCATCACCACACATAGTTTATATAGTGCTGGGGGATTGAACCCAGGGCCTTGCCTCCACTAGCCGAGTGCTTTAACCACTGAGCTATGGTCCCAGTCTCCTTTTTATTTTTGATACAGACTCTTGCTGTGCTATCCAGGCTGGTCTTGAACTTGCTATGGAGCCCAGGCTAGCCTGGAACTCACAATCCTGCCTGAGCTTCCCAAATGCTGGGATTACAGGCACGTGCCACTACGCCCAGTTTATGTGGTGGTAGGGAGTCAAACTCAGGGCCTTGAGCTTGCTAGGCAAGCGCTTTAACCACTGAGCTATTCCTCCAGACCCTTAATTTTTATTTTGAAACAGGCTCTTGCTAGGTTGACCAAGCTGGACTCAAATGTGTGGTCCTCCTACCTCAACCTCCCAGAATGGCTGTGGTTACAGACCTGAGCCTGCCACTGGGCTGGGCACTTTTTCTTGTGGAACTAGGGCCCAAGCCCAGGGCCTTCATATGGGAAGCCACATCCCCAGACCTTCCCATTTTTTATTTTGAGACAGGGTCTCACTGAGTTTCCTAGGCTGGACTCAGAATCGTGATCTTCCTACCTTGGCTTTTCAGAGTGCTGGGACGACAGGCCTGTGCCACCAGGTGTGGCTAGTTCAGACTTCTGGTCATTTTTTTGTGTGTGGTCTTTTGTTTTCTTTTGGAACCGGGCATTGAACCCAGGGCCTTGCATGCCAGGCAAGCGCTGGACCACTGAGCTACATCCTCAACTCTAGACTTTTGATCTTCCTGTCTCAGTCCCCAAAAGTGGTGGAGTAACATGTGGGACTGTGGTCCCCAGTGGGTATTTGTCACTTTTGAGCTTTACTGCCCTGGGGTGAGGCCCAGCAGAACAAGGACACAGACTACCTCAGCTTTTGGGGTCAGGGCTGGGCCGAGAGGGAACATGGGGATCCTCAGAAGGACTACTGAGAAACAGAAGGCATTATGTCTGGGGTTTTGATGTATGATTTGGAGTTTTATGGGTGGATTCCTGGGATCAGGGGTGGATCACTAATGTGGGGAAGTAGCAGATGGGCATCGAGAAACTCCTGCCTTGCTAACCTCATCTCCTCTCTTCCAGCTGCTACGCCTCCCAATGCAGTGGACAGGCCCTGTCTGCGACTGAAGGTTTACGTGAGGCCAACTAGTAAGTGCTGGTGGGGGAGGACAGGCAGGCCCCAAGTTCCAGCACCCGAGTTCTCTTGTTAGTGTTGATGGTGCTCAGGATGGAGCCCAACGTTTTGGAATTAAGCTGCTTCCCAAGCCCATTTTTGTTTTGATTGCCTGAATATTTTTTCTGAGACAGGGTCTTACTCTGTAGTCCAGGCTGGTCCTAAACTCACTATGTAGCCTAGGCTGGCCTAGAATTCAGGCAATTCTCCTGCCTCAGCTTCCTGAGTGCTGGGATTACAGGGGTGTGCCACCACTCCCAACTATTACAGGGTGCTGGGTGATGGAACCCAGGGGCTAGGCTTCCTAGGCAAGCTTTCTAATAATCACTGAGCTACACCCCCACACCCATTTTTAAAATTTTGAGTCAGGTCTTGTTAAGTTGGCCAAATTGGGCTTGAACTCGCAATCCTCCTGCTTCAGCCCACCAGAGTGCTATGATAACAGGCCCGTGCCCATGGGTCTGGCCAGTTTGATTTCTTTTTTTCGATTTTGAGGCGGGGTCCTGCCGAGAAGCTAAGCTGCCCAGGTTGGGTTAAGACTGGCGACCCTCGGGCCACAGACTCCCGGAGAGCCCGTGGCGGGCCTGCAGCGCCAGGCCCGGCTCTCCATCCTGTGGTCTCAACCTTGAACGCGTCTGAGTGGCTTCAGACGCCAGGGTGGTCGGGGCACAGCACGGGAAGTCGCAGGGCCTCCAGGAAGGCTTACGCCAGCCCAAGCACGGAGCCTCAAATGCCGCCACTGATCGTCCTGTCTGTGTCCCTCCCAGATGAGACGCTGTACGAGCCCCCCGAGCCGATCTTCACCAGTAACAACTCCTGCAGCGGCCTGGGCAGCTGCCGCTTCTTCCTCAGCACCGTCCCGGTTCTCTGGACCCTTCTGGGCTCCTAGTCCCGGCCCGCGCGGACGCCCGACCTCCGCCCTCCGCCCCGGCCGCGGCTGCTCCGAGACCAAATAGAGACGCTGCTTTCCGTTGGTGCCGCCCGGCCGGGGGGGCGGGGCGCCCGAGCCGGGGGCGGGGCATCGGCCCGGGGCGGGGCCAGCGAGGAGCCCGGATGCCGGGCGGGACCCTGGACCGCGCAGCCCCAGCCTCGGCGTCTGCGCCGGGGCGACCCGGGACGCTCTGGGCGATTATTTTTAGGGTATTTTCATTACTGGATCACAAAGACTTGAGTTTTTAATTTAATTTATTCCCTTCGGTCGCCAGTGACTTTGGGAAGGAATCTGAATGGGTGGGAACGGGCGTCCCTGGCTCCCGGGGGAGCGGGGCCCGGCCACGCCGGGACCGATCGCCGCCCCGCTTCGCACCCCACCTGCGGTGTTCTGGCCAGAGCCCGCGGACCCCCAGGGGCCCGGGGCAGGCGATTCTGAGCCATCGCGGTTACACGGTGCAAACTCCTAATTCTAGTCCAGGGGGCCGCAGCCTCCTCGTTCCTGGTGATTGTCTTCCAGCCACCCAGAAGCCCCGCTTGGGGTCACAGCCCCCCACATCTCCGCCGGAACAAGCAGAACCCCACCCGGAGGCCCCTCCGCCTGCTGGGCCAAGAAAACGTTATATTTCTGTAAATAGAGGCAGCAAGTATAATATACTGTGATTTATTTTTAATGTATTCCTGAGACTGGAAAGTTTTTTTTTTCATCCCTCTGTTGGGGTCTTTTATTTCGGCGGGGTGGGGGGCGAGGGTGGGTTGGAGGTGGTGGTGGTACTTTTTAGACTAGAAGCAACACTTGGCAATAAACTCGTTCTGTTTGTTCGATCCCCCCTCCCTGACTGTTTCAGAGAAAAATAATGGACAGAATAAAAGGGAGGCGAACTACTACCAAAAAACCCCCGAAACTCCTCCCCAAAGACAACTTAATGAAGCAAACATCGCATTTCTACAGATTCATATTTCTACCCGCCTTTCCTGACTCTGTGTTTTATATATATTATATATAAATATATATTGTGTATGGCTGCCGGGAGACGGCTGAGCCCACACGGTGAGGGGTGGGAAGGGGGCTTTTTTAGGGGCTGTGGGGCCGGCTGTGTGGCCATGCCTGGAGCTGGCGCTGGGCCTTCCCCCTCCCGTCACAATCAACTTTGGATTCTGTATTTTTTTATAATAAAAATGTATAAACCTCAAAGGTGTATTGTCTGTAGTGAAGACAGTTGTCTGGAATCCAGGGAGCATGGGAGGTGGGCCTGGGATCCCCAAGGCACATGGGGAAGTCACCAGTGCCCCAAAGGAACCAATGGAGGGAGCATATTTTGCCTGTCATCCCAGCTACTCAGGAGGCTGGGGCAGGAGGATCTCAAGTTTGAGCAAGCCTGAACAATTGAGCAACTTGAGATCTTTGCCTTGAAAAAAAGATACTGAGGACATATATCAGCACGAGGGCTCTGGGACTTGAACTGCATACATGCACAGGTGTGTCCGTGTTTGTGTGTGCATACACACAATATGAAAAGGGATAGAAGTGTAGCTCAGTGTGAAGGCTGTGGGTTCAAACTTTGGTAAAAAAAAAAAGGGGGGTGCATCCATCAGCCTGATTAACCTGAGACCTGTATTCAAATGTCTGTCACTGCCCCCTGGTGTCCCCCTTGTCCGAGTTTGAGGTGAAGGAGACTCAGATCAGTCTTTTAGGGATGCATTGCAGTTCTGTGACACCTTTTGCTAAGGGATGCAGGGGCGCGACTCAGTTTCCCCGCCTGCACTAGGTCAGGGCTTGTGGGGGTAGGCCTGTGTTCTCTTAATCTCTCTTTTGCAGAGAGGCCCCTGTGTGGGGTCCCAGCAGGCTGCGCCCCAGCCCAGTCAAGCCCCAGTGGAGTCTGGCTGCCGAGAAGGGGGAGGTGTTCCTAGCTGCAGGTGACCCTACAGAAAGGCCTGGGGTCCTCCAAGCCAGTCTCCGCCCCACATCCCACCCGCCGAGCCTGCAGCATTTGGGACACAATTAGCTGAGAGAGAAGCTCTCAGCCCATTAATTCAGCCGAGCTGGGCCCAGAGACGGGGCCCGCCTCCTAATGAGGCCCGGGAGCCGCACAAAGGGGCCTGTGTGTGCCGACGGCCTTGCGCTCCGCCACCGGTGGACCCCAGAGAGACCTGCAGGGGGAGGCCCTGGGGATTCCTCACCCTGCCGAGGCCGATCCCGAGGTCAGAGAGGCTGGTGCCGAGTGCTCTAGCTGGCCAAGAGCAGGAGGGGCCCAGAGGAGACATGGAGATGCCAGGCATCATGGTTGATGGATGGCGTTAACATCACTGCGGGTTTGTGGCGAACTAAATCTCAGCCGGGTGTGGCATCGCACTCGTGTAATCCCAGCACTGGCAGGCTGAGGCAGGAGGATCACTGTTGAGTTTGGGGCCAGCCTGGACTCCATGGTGAGTTCAAGACCAGTCAGGACTACAAAGTGAGATCCTTGTCTCAAAAAGACAAAACAAAACACA
Source organism: Ctenodactylus gundi (assembly GCA_004027205.1). Taxonomy (NCBI): domain Eukaryota; kingdom Metazoa; phylum Chordata; class Mammalia; order Rodentia; family Ctenodactylidae; genus Ctenodactylus; species Ctenodactylus gundi. The sequence continues at coordinate 86,123 of PVKB01004994.1, read as the reverse complement.
TACACACACACAACACACAGTGAAAGAAAGAAAGAAAAAAGAAAAAGTTGTAAACTTCATCTAACAGTCCATCCATGCAGAGTGTCCTTCTCTGGACTTGAGCATAATCACAGGCTTTTTTTTTTTTTTTCTTTGAGACAGTCTCCTTCTGTAGTCTGTCATCCTAGCACTCTGGGAGGTGGAAGCAGGAAGACATGTTCAAACCCAGCAGGGGCAATTTAGCAATTTAGACCCTGTCTCAAATTTAAAAATAAAACTGGGCTGGGGATGTAGCTCAGAGTCCCTGGAGTTGATTCTGGGTACTGAAAGAGAGGGAGCAAGTGAGCAAGTTCCATCTGAGCTGGTCCCAAGGGCGCAGTTATGTGATCCCAGCACCTTGGAAAGTTGAGGAAGGAGGATCACAAGTTTGAGCCCAACCTGAACAATCTAGTGACGTCGTGAGACCCTGTCTCAAATTCACAAATAAAAATGGGGCCAAGGATGTAGTCCGTTGTGAAGGCCCTGGGCTCGATTCCCAGTACCAAGGGAAGAAGAAGAAGCGGAAGAAAGGCCTGTGTGAGTGGAGAGCCCTTCATCACTGCCCCTGAGAGCAGCCCAGCCTTGGCCTGCGATGCCATTGGAGGGGCAGAGGAGCAGCTAGTGGCCCCGTGCCTGGTCACCTTCTCAGGGTGTGCATGTGTCCACCGTGCTCTGTGGCACTTGGGGACTGCGAACCCAGACCTAGTTCTCAGGAGCATCTTCCTTCCCCAGACATCAGTTACCACCTGTGTGTGGCCAGCCCTCAGTGACCTGTGTCCTTGCCCACACCTGCACATCCAGGCCCTGAGCCTCTGCGGCCCAGGTGGCCACTGCCCGCCACCATCTGTATGCGGGTCTTGTGTGGAGCCTTTTCCGCCCGGAGGCTCCGGAGAAGTCATTTCTCTCCTGCGGCCAGTTACTGCCGCCTCGGTGCCCACTGCGGGCAGGGGGTGGGGAGGCCCTGGGCCCCTAGGTCCCTGCAGCAGCAGCTCTGGGGGGGTGCTCGGCTCCTCCCACCCCCAGCTCTGCACAGCAGCGCTGTCTGAACTGTATCCATTTTCTTTTTTGTGGTTGAGTCCTTTTTCTTTTTCTTTTTTTTGAAACACAGTTTTGCTCTGTAGTCTAGGCTGCTCCTGAACTCACTATGTAGCCCAGGCTGGGCTTTGAACACATGGTAATATTTTCCAGTCTCAGCCTCCTGCGTGCTGGGATTATAGGTGTGCATGACCACACCCGGATTGCTTATGTGGAGCTGAGGAATCTGGGGAATCGAACTCAGGGCCTTGCCTTGCTAGGCTGGTGCTCCAATCTCTCCTATTCCTCCAGCCCTGTCCACTGCACCCCTGTCAATTTCATCTATGAGGTCATGAGGGTGACGGCCTCAGACTGGACAGTCCTCAGGATCTCTTGGAATAGTTCCAGAAAGTTCTCCATCTAAAGACTATTGTTACATTTGCCTGGCAATGTTGACAATTTCATAAGTGACATTTCCACTGTATCTCATGTTTTTCTTCATCTTTCAGTCTCTCTGTGGTCCCCTGAGGACTCCTATGGTCAGAGGAGAGGCAGAAGGCACCACTGCAACCTCAACCAGGGCCGTCTGGTCTGAACAGTCAGTTTCACTGCAGCCCTCAGACCTTTCCAGTCACCAGCTGCCTCTGGGGTACCATCACCAACCTTTTCTGGAGCCACACCCAAGGACCGATGTCTGGGGAGGGCAGACCTGGTACCCACCACTCCATGCACGCACCTCCAATGCTTAGTCTTTCTCGTTGCTTGGATAAATACCTGACATCCACAATTTCAAGGAGTTAATATTTACTTTATTTTTTGAGACAGGGTCTCACTCTAGAGTCCAGGCTGCTCCTGAACTCACTATGTAACCCAGGCCAGCCTTAGAGTCACCATAGTCCTCCTGCCTCAGCCTACCAAGTGCTGGAATTATAGGTGTGCACTCCCATGCCTGGCTGAAAGATTTTATTTTAGCTCAGTTTCAGAAGGTCAGAATCCATGGGTAGGCAGCCCCCAGTGGTGAACACACACGGGGGTGTACAGCCAGGTCCGAGAGGAAGGGGCAGAGTTCCTTTTCCAGGTGGAGCCCCAGCATCCGCCCCTTCCAGCCGGGCCCACCTCCCAGCAGCACGTGGTATCCACAGGTAGTCCGCAACATCTGAACACATGAAACTTTGGGGGAATGCCACAAATCCAAACCACAGCAACAACGCTGACCTCACCGGGGTTGAACTTGGGCAGCACGGTGAAGGTAGCTATTGTTGGCCAAATCTGGCTTCGGGGCAGCTGAAGAAAGTTGGGCCATCACCTCCCCTGAGCCAAAAGCCCAGAGCTCTTATCTTCATGCTTCGTGATTCTAGGCATCGAGCCCAGGGCCTTCACGCCCGGTGACATCTGAGCCTTTTTATATTTTTTGATTGTGACGCAGGGTCTTCCTAAATTGCCAAGTTTCTCAGGCTGGACCTGAACTTGTGATCCTCCCGCCTCAGCCTCCCACAGCATTGGGATTGTGTTCATTTCCATTGTCTAGGGAAGATGACACTCTATGGCCTCTTGATCTCAATCCAGGTAGAACTGGCCACCCTTCCTGTTAGGGGTGGCACTGTCATGGGACTGCAAGGAGCCCCCTCTGCTCCCCCATGTCACACAGGCTTTAAAGGCCCGTCCCCAGCAGCCACACTCCGGCCACTTCTCCCCCTTCTTCCTTGGGTGTCCCACCCCTTCCCAGTCCCATCCCCACCACCCGGCTCCCCACCCCCACCTCTGTCTCAAATGGTTCCCCGTGGTCTGCAGTTCCCAGCATTCCTCCTGCCCCTTCCTCAACCTCCACGGGCTTTCCCCTACTCCTGTCTTCTCTGAGCCCTGATGTGCAGCCCTGAGCTCTCCATTTTCCTCATTGTCTTTCTTTTCTCCTGCATTTATTCATCACCTCAGGTAGGCACTGCATTCTTCTCATTTATTTTAGCTCATTGCAGGCAGACCTGCAGGTTTACCTGGCTCTCTTGGTCCCTGCTAGCTTCCAGTGCTGAGAGCATGCTTGGTACACAGTAAGTGCTCAATAAATGCTGACTGACTGATTTTTTTTTTTTTTTTTTTGAGACAGGGTCTCACTCTGTGATCCAGGCTGGTCCTGAACTCATTATGTAGCCCAGGCTGGCCTTGAACTCACAGCTATTCTCCTGCCTCAGCCCCCTGAGTGCTGGGTTTACAGGTCACCCAAACAGGCATTTGATTAGCACCTACTGTGTGCTGACCGCTTCCAACTCCGGTATTAGAGCAAGGACTGGGAGCCTGCCCAGTGACCCTAGGGCTCCAGATCTAGGGAATTTATGGACCCAGATGAGAGGAAGCCATGGCACTGGGGACCCTGGTCCAGGCTACTGGTGCCCACCCAGCCACGGACAAAAATACGAGATCACAGCCCAGGGGCCACTAAGGAGCCATGGATCACCACAGAATGGCCGATAGGTCAGAAATGAGGTGGCTGCCGCCAGCCTGATGAGAGACAGCGGCAGAGGAGTGAGCAGCTTCAAGCCCTCAGTTCCCCCTCTGAGGCTGCTGGCTGGAGACAGTGTCTTCACTGTGGCCAGGGAGGGAGGTGGCCGGGGGGCAGGGAGGGCTGACCCTGGGTTGGGGCGCAGCTGACTCACACTGCTCTGGGGAGGTGACCAGAAACCTTCCAGGATACTTCTCCCTGCACTGAGGCTGAATGGAGCAGAAAGCACAGGCAGACTGGGGTGTGGTAGCACCCACTGACAGTCACGCACTCTGAGAGGCTGAAGCGGAGGACTGCACATTCAAAAAGACCGAGGGTGTAGTTCAGTGCAAAGGCCCTGGGTTCAATATCCAGTACCACAAAAGAAGTAAGGAGAGATGGTCCTTTCTAGTGCCCCCCCTGCCCTGCCCCCCCACACAGGTGGAAGCCAGGACTAGGACACCTGGGGCTGCTCCTTCTCCAGAAAGGCAGATCTCCAGGGGCCACCCACCCGCAGCCCTGGTCTGCCTCAACTGACCTGGAAATGGAGCCATCGATCTGCCTAACGGACACAGTGGCCAGGTGGGAAGGTCACTGAGCGGAGGAGACACCCCTTGCCCATGTAGATGGGGAAACTGAGGCCCTTCCAAGCCCTGCAGGTCATTGGAATGAATGTAGGGTCAGGAGTGGGCTCTGAGCTGGTGCTGTGGTGCAGGCCTGGCATCTCCACACTCTGAGAAGCTAAAGCAGGAGGATGGTAAGCTTGAGCCCAGCCAGGGAATGTGATAACCTTAGCAAGATCCTATCTCAAAATCAAAACTAGAAACGGGCTGGGGATGTAGCTCTGTGCAAAGGACCTGTGCTCAGTCTCCGTTATCAGAGAAAAGAAAAGATTGACCTGGGCTGGGGGCCTCCATTCTGGAGTGGGTGGGGAATTTGCCAAACCCCAGGAAGCACTCAGGCACACCCCTTCAGGTGGTGCTAGGGGTGTCCTCTCCCCAGTTCTGATCTCCCTGTAGGGATGGGGGTTTCCCCATTCTACAGCCCTCTTCTGGGGGTCTGGGGTCCTTACTACCCGACTCCTGGGGTCAAGAGAATCTTCCAGAGACAACTCTGCAGTACTTCCCACAGGCACTCTATGTGCTGCCCCATTCCAGCCCCCAAGGTCACACGGACAAGGTCAAGGAGGAAGAGGGAGGTGCGCGCAGGTAATTGTGAGGCTGGGCTTCCTACAGCACTCCCTCCTCAGCCTCCCCTCCCGGGGCGTCCATGACAATCATTTTTCATTATCATTTGCTCCCTTTTTTTGGAGACATGGTCTCGCTCTGTAGCCCAGGCTGGTCCTGCACTCCACGCCAGGGAACCGAAGGTCAGTTTCCAGCAGGCTCCAGGCTTCTCCCAGCTCAAACTCCTGCGGTGGTCCGGGAGAACCCAGGGGCTCAAGGCCCCTGAAAGACCCCGCCCCCAGGAAAACTGCCCTAGAGCTCCTCCCAAACCAGTTAAGACACGCCCCCAGCAAGTTACCTCTCTTGAGTAGATTTCCCCCACACCGTGAGCCCCCCTCCGCCTCCCAAAGCCACGCCCACGAAAAACCACGCCCACAAAGACCTCGCCGCAGTGCAAGGCCCCTCCCCTAAAGGGGTTTTCCGGGAGGGGGTTCCGCCCCCAAGCTAGCTCCTCCCCCAGGGCTACTCTTCCTTTTTCCTGACTGACCTTTGGCCCCGCGGGTCCCTGTCTCGGGCCTGCGCTCTCTGGACCTCCATTTCTTCCTTACAAAATGAGGGCCTGCGCCCCCAGGAGGCCGAGGGCGCCTGATTTCCGTCGTGCGCCTCCTCCTGTGGTCTTAGTGGGTGCGGGGCCCAGCTGGAAGCTTGGCCTCTTCTAGTGGCACCCAGGAGTGGCAGGCAGCGTTTGCCCTTCTGGGACTCGGCTCCCGCGTCTGGAACCCAGGTAAGACCCATTTTACAGATGAGGAAACTGAGGCCAGAGGAGTGAAGCGACCAGCCCAGAGCCACACACGGCCCAACGCCTGGTCCCTGCGTGCGCAGTCCGAGGGCGGCCGGCCGGCCTCCTCGGGACGCAGCCAGCGGGGCTGCGTGCGTGTCCTGGGGCTCAGTGACCTTTCAGCCGGGCCTCGCGGGCGCCGGGCTTCCGGCCTACTTGCGAGGGCACGGGGAGCCGCGCGCTCCCGCTCCGGCATGCGCCTGGCCGCCTCCACACGCCAGAGTTATGGGTTGCAATATCACGGTCCTCTCGGCTTGGTGTTAATGACGGTGGGCCCGCGCGTCCCTGCGCGCTGCGGGGGGCTAAATTAGTTCCATACATCATGGCTGAGGCTCCGGAAGCCCTGTCTAGAGCCAGGAGGGGAAACCGAGGAACAGAGACAGACGTGGCCGTGCCTCTGGGGCAGGGCACCGCCGCAGGCACCAGGGACGAATCCAGGAGCCGCAGCCTCTCTGCTGCCTGGCAGCAGAGGCCTGCCTCTGTCCTCAGAGTCTCGGTTTGCCTGTCTGGAAACGGGGTTGTAAAAATCTGGGTTGGGGCTCAGGGCCTGGTTGTTCTCTTCCTCCTCTTGTTTGTGGTCCTGGAGACTGAACCTGCGACCTTTACAGGGAGCTACCTCCCCACCCCTTTTCTCTCTTCTCTTCTTTCTTTCTTTCTTTCTTTCTTTCTTTCTTTCTTTCTTTCTTTCTTTCTTTCTTTCTTTCTAGACAGGTTCTCGCTCTCCAGTCCAGACTGAACACTCACTATGAGGCCCAGGCTGGCCTCAAAGTCATGGCTATCCTCCTGACTCAGCCTCCCAAGTGCTGGGATTACAGGCGTGCGCCACCACCCAAGTTGGGTTTGATCTTGGACTCCTTTCTCCTGCTTCAGCCTCCCAGACTGTGTGATGACAGCGGGGCTGTCTCACATCCAGCCAGCGCCTGGGCGTCCTTTGCCCAGAATGGCCAGCCAAACAAGGGCAGCAGACCTTGGTGATCTCCCACTGCCCCCTCTGGGTCTGGCACCTCCAGCCATGCCCTAAGGCTGGCGGGTGTTAAGTGACTGAGTGAGGGTGCTGAGTGCACTCTGAGTCAAGTGCTCTTCCTTGCCAGCTGTGCCAGGCTGAGGACGCTGTGCTGGGTCTCCATTGTTCAGTCCTCGGGGAGGGCCGGGGTGGCGCGGCGGTGGGAAAGAGGCGGCCAGGACACTGCGGGAGTCCGCGGTGCTGCCTGGCAGATCTTTAAATTAAAATACATATATACACCAGATAAATAAACGCGGCCCACATCCCAGTGACAGGTGGAATTAAGTCGCCCGGTTGGGGACCCAGCAGCAAAGGCTGGGGAGCTGGGAGGAGGCGTGGGGGAGGGCAGTGCCACATGCCCCCAGCCCAGGAGTGGTCGTGGCCCTCCTGCAGGGCCACAGGGAAAGGTGCTGAAGGGATGGGAGTGAAGCTGGCATCCAGGATCTCGGAGCCCAGGACTCCTGAGTGAGTCAGTCACCTCGCCTGACACGGGGACAGGACGTGCTCCTTGCTCAGGGCAGCACAGCTGTTGATGAGGGACAGGCCAGACTGTGTGCTCGTCCTGGTGAGGTCCAGCTGGCCCTGTGACCTTGGGTGCCAGGAAAGACCCCCACAAACTACAGGGTCCCCTGCCCCTTCCCGCCGTGCTAGGAGGGGCCTAGGGGAAGGGAAGGGAGTTTTCAATTACACCCTGCTAATCGCTGGTGAGGACTGATCTGGGGCCCAGTAAATCTCCTATGAAAAGCCTATAAATGTATGTAAAACCGGCCGCCAACAATTCAGGGATTAGGCTTCTGCGAGGGGAAACCAAGGCGAGGGTTGCCTATGGATTAGCAGAGCAGGGGCCTCAGGGGGTTGCAGAGAGTGGGCCCTGGGGATACCCAGGCCAGAACCAGAGGGCTTTCTGCTGTGGAAACCGGCACCCTTTATTTCTTTGTGATACTGGGAATCGAACCCAGGGCCTCTCTACCCATCTCCGTCCCCAGCCCATTTCTGGTTTTGATTTTTGATGCTGGGTCGCTAAGTTGCGCAGGCTGGGTTTGAATTTGCCATCTTCCTGCCTTGGCCTGCTCCTCTAGGTCTGGCTTTGCACCTGATTTCCATTTGGGGGAACTGAATCCTGGAGAGCCCCAGCATGCAGAGCCCCTTATCGAAACCTGTGCCCAGGCCTAGGTGGACCTCCTGCAAGGTGGCCTCCGGGCCCCCAAGACTGGTGCAGGTGATCAGTGCTAAGGAGTCTAGTGCTAGCTGGCAAGGAGGGCCCCCCAAGGGGGATGGGAGGACCCAGGGCTCTGAGCTGAGGGTCCTTAAAACCAGGGACCAGCCCATGCAGGTCCCCCTTTTTTGAGACAGGGTCTCACTCTGTAGCCCAGGTTAGTCCTGAACTCACTGTGGAGCCCAGGCTGGTCATGTGTGGACTCACAGCAGTCCTCCTGTCTCAGCCTCCTGAATGCTGGGATTGGAGGCATGTAACACCTTGCTCAGTTTATGTGGTACTGGGGAATTGAACTCAGGTCTGCGCCCTTGCTAGGCAAGCGCTTTAACCACAGTGCCATTCCTCCAGCTCCTAGCCTATGCCTTCTACCTGGGTTCCAGGAAGGATTTTGCTTGTGGCTCTGGGAATCAAGCCCAGGGCCTTTGCACAAAGCTACGTCCCCAGCCTGGTCTCCCCTGCCCCCCTTAAGCCAGTAATTTGCTCAGGCTGAGCTCCAACTTGCTATCCTCCTGCTTCAGCCTTCTGATTGGCTTGAATGACAGGCACCACACGCAGCCCCCACAGAGGGTTTTTACCCTAAGTGGCTCTGGCATCCCTCCCAGCATCTACCCCAAAGCCCCTCTTTCTGGGACTCAGTTTCCCCATTGGTTGCAGCTCCGGCCACCCCTGTACTGTAAGGTCCACCTTCCTACCCGCAGCTCCTTCTTTTATTTTTTCAGACCCGAAGAAACCCTGCCAGCTGGGCCTAATGCCACAGGCCTGCCATCCCAGCACTCCGGGAGGCTGAGGCAGGAGGAGCAGAAGTTTCAGCACACACTGGGAAACTTAGCATCTTAGTGAGACCCTCTCTCAAAATCAGATAGAAAAATGGCCTGGGGATGTAGCTTAGTGCAAAGGCCCTGGGATCCATCCCTAGTACTACAAAAGTTTAAAAAAAGAAAATCTAGCACCTGGGTGCATGGGGACCTGGGGGTGAGAGGAGACCCCTTGCTTCTTTGCCCCTTTCCAGAGCAGTGGACAGCTAGAGAAACTGAGGCATGCAGGAAACAGCCCCTTCTGGCTGTCTTGGGTAGTGTGATAGCTGCTTCCCAGGGCCGCTGGTCTGGCCGGGGTCCAGCGTCTGTGTGGACAACCAGGTGCACAGAATGAGTAGGAGCCGAGTGATGTCGGCAGCTCAGCCAGCCCGTGGGTCACAGGTGGGGCTGTGTGGCCTGGCCAAGGCCAACACCGGAGCCCTGGCCTTGGGGAGTCCTGTGACTCAGTTTCACCATTGGTCTTGCGAGCAGGGGCTGGATGCTGTTCCCAGCGCCGGGCGGGAAGGGCCCGGGGGTGTGGGGGCTTTGGCACAACCCCTTCCCCCCCCCCCAAGCTCCTGCCGTCAGTCAGGCCCGCCAGGGACCCCTTTAAAGTCGTCACGGCCCAGCAGCGGCTGCGGGAGGGATTACTCTGGCCTGTCCATGGTGGACTCAAGTGGAACCGGAGCTGACGAGCGGAACGCGCCCCCGCGGGCCCGGCCTGCCCGCCTTTGTGGCCACCGTCACAGACACCGCCTCCTGCTCCCTCCTCCCACCCGGGTTCCTCCCCGGCCAACGGCACTGGCTACGTCTGGCCCCAGCGCCTCCGTTCTGCGCCTTTGTGAGCCTCAGTTTCCCCTCTGCAGCATAGATGTCCTGTGGGACCCTCTCTCTGTGTCATTGGGCAAATGGTCCCCTGGGCACTTCTCTCAGAGACAGCAGGGCACAAGCCTGTATTCCAGCCCTCTGGAAGGCTGAGGCAGGAGAATTGCATGTTCAAGCCTGGCCTGGGCAGTTAGCAATTTAGGAAGGCCCTGTCTCAAAATCGGAACTAAACATGGACTGGGAGGTAGCTCAGTGAGAAAAACCTGGGCTTGGCCCCCAGCTCCACGAAAAAAAAAAAAAAGAGAGAGAAAAAGAAAATTTCCCAGGGACCCTCAGCCTGTCCCTCCTTCCAGTCCATTGGCAGACCTTTTGTCCAGGAAATTCGAGGTGGCAGGGAGAACCGATCCGCTCTTGGCCTGAATGGAGCCGAGGCAAATGCTGTTGACCTCTGACCCTGGGCCCCTAATCCCAGGGTCGAGACTCTCCCCAGAGAGGGGACCCAAGAAATGATCTGGGCCACGACCCCAGCCCTGGGCGCTGAGGGGGGCTTCCGGGTCAGGGTCGCAGGGCCTTCCGGGGAGCACGGCTGTCCCCTTGGCCACGTGCCTGGTCACCACCCCTGGGAGTACGGCACGAGAAGCCCCACAGGCCTGGGGTCCCATCAGGGCCCTGCCATGGCTGGCTGCGTGGCACGGACTCACGATTGCCCCTTTCTGAGTCACCAGGAGAGGACTTGGCGAAGGGAGGCTGGGCCCTAAGGTGGCCATGGCCTGAGTTTCTAATGGCTCTGGGGGTCAGTGTTCCCTCTGGGACTGCAGCGCGGGGGAGGCGCCAGGAGATCCTCACCTGGAGGGGGGAGGAGGCGCTCCACCCGACCCCCTCCTCAGTTCCACATCCCTCCGCAGCTCCTGCCATCCTTAAGACAAACTTCCTGTGGCTGGAGGGTGGCACCTTGGTTACAGTGCCTGCCTAGCAAGCGCAGGGCCCCGGGTTAGATTCCCCAGCGTCATGTAAACTGGGCACCCGGTGCACACCCGTCATCCCAGCACTTGGGAGGCTGAGACAGGAGGATTGCTGCATGTTCAAGGCCAGCCTAGGCTCCATAGTGAGTTCAGGAACAGCCTGGACTGGAGTGGGAGACCCTGTCTCAAAAAAAAAAAAAAAAAAAAAAAAAAAAGGAAAAAGGCTGGGGACACATCTCAATGGCTAGAGCTTTTGCCTAGCATATGCCCTGGGTTCTATCACCTAACACTTCACAAAACTTAGCAGGGTGTGGGGGCACGTGCCTGTAATTTCAGTGCTCAGGAGGCTGAGGCAGGAGGATTATTCTGAGTTGGAGGCCAGCCTGGGCTCCATAGTGAGGTCCGGACTAACACAGATGGACCACAGAGTGAGACTCTGCCTCAAAAACAAGTGAACAAACACAGAATGAAAATGTCTGGAGATATAGCTTGGCCCGGAGGCCCTGGCTTGGATACTTCCCTGTTGGCGGGGTTCAAGCACTGGCTTCCCCGTTTACAGGGTGCAGTGGGGGGGCTTCTTTCCCTTGTTGCCGCACCAGTGGACAAGGTGGGGAGGGACAGGAACACCTTGGGACTATTGGGAGCCAGAGCCATGCATACAGCAGGTGCTCAGTAAATGCCCCTCAGGATGGTGCCACACTGCAGCCACAGCTCCAGAGGTGACTGGGCCTCCTTAAAGGCTGGTCTCCACCTGTCTGTGCTTCTGGGATGCCTGGAGACATTCAGCGGTGGGGTGGGCCCATGGCAGATGCCCTGTGGGCGCCCGGGAAGAGCACGGGATGAGGGAATGAATGAGAGGGAGGCCAGGCGAGCGCCCTCTGCCGCTGGCGGCTCAGCCCGTGCCCGTGGGGCCGTGGCGGCGCTGGCTGGCTGGCTGGCTCTCGCCGCAGGCAGGAGGCCTTGGCACGCTTGGGCGCCCCTGCGCTCCCCGGTGGCCGCGTGTCTGTTCCACCCTGCCGAGCTGTTCCCCACGATCAATTTCAATTTGGCTTGGTTTCTGCCTCCACTGCCGGAATCCCCTCAGGGGGCGGGGCAGGGAGGGGCGGAGGTGGCCTTCCTAGGCGTCCCTACCAGGTCCCCAGCAGTGAGTGCGACTGCAGGACTGCTGCCTTCTCCTGGGCCTCAATTTCCCCAGGTGTGCAGTAGGCAGAGCAGCTGCCTTGTTACTAAACTTATGCCCACTGTGTGCCTGATTCTATGCCGAACGTTAAAATTGCAGTGGGAATCCAGGGAGACCAAGCTGAATTGGAGCTAACTGGAGTTAGGGAGAGGGAAAGGTGTTCCTGGCTGGGGGGCAGCAGATGCAAAGGTCCCGGGGCAGGAGGGAGCATGGTGCCGTGGAGGGAGAAGAAGAGGAGGTAACACAGGGGGCCAGGAAGAAATAGGAAGGAAAACTGTTAGTGGCAATATTATTCAGTGTCCATCAATAAGTCAACATTTACTCATTTATTTAGAAAAGGGTCTCACAAAGTGGCCCAGGCTGGCCTTAAACTGGTGATCCTCCTGCCTCAGCCTCCCAAGGAGCTGGGATCACAGGTATATACCACCTTGTCTGGCTCCGGCTCACACGTATCAAGTGCTTGCTGCAAACGAAAAATCAGCCTATGGGCCTCACTGGCCCCATCTCCCTGGAAAGGTACAATTTTTCAGAACTGGTACACGAGGCAGGGTCTTCTCATTGGGTCGCCCTGCTTGGCCTTGACCTTGTGATCCAACTGCCTCAGCCTCCTGGGTAGCCCGCACGATCGGTGCGCACCCCTCCACTTGGCTTAATTGTACCTATTTTACAAGCAAATAAAACGAGGCCCCGAGAGACGACTGCGGGCCAGGGTCTTAGAGCCGGGTGGCAGTGCCAGTCAGACCTGGCCTGGCCTTCCAAGGCCGACTGGTTAGACCGAAGCCCCTGCCGCCCCGGCGCGGTGCCCCTTCTGTTTTCTGGTCCCAGCGCCGGGAGTGCAGTGACAGCCCCCCACCCTTGGGGCCCTTGGGGGCGCCTGGCGCCCTGAGGCGGGCTGGGCTCGGCGCCCTGCGCGCCTCGGCCGCCGGGGCTGGGCGGCCGCCAGGTGGGGCTGGTGAGCCGGGAGCTCCGGGGCCGCTGTGGAGGGAGGCAGCGCCGGAAGTCGGCCCCGCGGAGCTGCGCGCCCTGCGACCCTACCCTGCCGCAAGAGCCGGCCGGAGGCGTTTGTTCTGCAGAGGGGGCAGCAGGGGCCGTCTGGGCTTCCTGGGGACGCGCATTCATTTGCCCAATCATTCGTTCACTCGTGGAACATTCATTGGGCACCCACTGTAGATACACCTCAGACGCGAGTGGAGCAGAAGAGGTTGGACCCCATCCCCTGAGAGACAGAAGCAGAGGCCTGCTTGGTGGTGCAGGCCAGCAATCCCAACGCTCAGGAGGCTGAGGCAGGAAGATTGCTTTAAGTCCAAGGCCAGACTGGGCTCCAGAGTGAGCTCAGAACCAGCCTGCACCACAGAGTGAGACCCTGTCTCCATAAATAAATAAAATAAAAAATAAAAAAGTCACCTCTAATTCCAGAACATTCTACCACCCCAAAGGAAGCCTCATCTGTTCCCATGAGCAGTCGGCTGCACCCACTGGCACCCCTAACTCCACCTCCTGTCTCTGGAGTTGACCTGTTCCAAATGTTTCCTATCTGTGGAGTCATGTGGTGCATGTCCTTCTGTGTCTGGCCCGGGGCCTTTGCACGAGCAGCTCTCCTGGTGTGTCATCTGTGATCAGCTGGTGGCCAGGGGCACCTCTCCCCACATGCTCACCCCATTTCCTACCTGTTGCAAACAGGTCTGGTCTAGATAGGATACGGTTAAGCAGACCAGCAGTTCCCTCCCTGATAGTCACGGACATGCATTCATTCCATAATGAATGCTACAGAGAGACCCTGTCTCAATAAATAAATAAAATTTATATATATAGGACCAGGGATAGAGCTCAGTGGTAGATCATAGATCGCATGCTTGGCATGCAAAAGCCCTGGGGCCAGGGAGGCTTCCATCCTCAGCACTCCAAAAATAAGTATCTTAAAGAAGATGTGGTACAGGTCTGTCGTACCAGCACTCTGGGAAGCTGAGGCAGAAGGATTGCCAACTTAAAACTCAGCCTGGACAACTTCTCAACTTAGTGAGACTGTGTCTCAAAATTTAACATAGGCTGAAATGGAGCTCAGTGCAAAGGCCCTGAGGCCAATTTACAGTGCTGCAAAATAAAGTCAGTAGTCTGGGGACAAGGTCTTGCTGGTGACGTCAGCTGGAGGCAGTGCTGGCTTGGCAGACCTTCCGGGAGGGAAGGGTACCTATGGGTGGCTCTGAGACCCCATAGCGGCTTCCAGGCTCGGGGTGAGCTGGGCATGGTCATTACTGGAGACCCTCTGAGACCTGCGGGGACATCAGCCCCTAATGAGGGTCCCCAGGGCCTCTGCCCGGCCTGGGTCCTGGAATTGAAGCCTTGTTTTCCATTGGGCTGTTTCTCCGCCCCACTGTAATAGGATTGAGACTTTTGATGTTAATAGGAAATGGGGGGGCCAGGGCTTGGGGCCTTTGTGCGCCGGGCGGGCCCCTCCCTGCCCTGCCGGCCGCGTGATGAAAGCGCCATGAAATCGCCTGTGTCAGCCCGCCCTCACCATGACAGGCGCCCGGCTGAAGAAAGGAGGGGAAATCCTGACCAGGTCTATGCGGGTCTGAATGCGGCCGGGTGGAGGTGGCCAGCTGGTGGGCGGGAGACTTTGTGTCCAGTACCGAGCTAGGAATATGGGTGGTGGTGCGTGGCTGTAATCTCAGTTGTCTGGGAATCCCTAAGCAGGAGGACTGCTGTGAGTCCAAGGCCAGCCTGGGCTCCTCAGTGAGGTCAGGACGAGCCTGGGCTACAGAGTAGACCCTGTCTCAAAAAAAAGAGAGAAACATTCCACTCCACCAAAGGAGACCACATCCCCATGAGCACTCACTGAGTCCTCACCCCAGTTCCTGGCACCGTGACGCCACTTCCTGTCACTGGAGTTGCCTGTTCTAGACGTTTCCCGTCTGTGGAGTCACGCGCTGTGTGTCCTTCTGTGCCTGGCCTTTCTTGCTGAGCATGACGTCCTCAAGGTTCCCTCGTATGGTTACGTGTTCAAGCCTTGTTCCTTTTCCTGGCTGTGTAATATTCCAGCATGTAGATGAACTGTGCTGTGTGTACTTCTCATCCCTCTAGGGTCACCGTTTTGGTGCATTTTGGAGTGGAAGAAGACAGTGGTCTCCTTGACAGCTTTTGTTTTATTTATTTTATTTTCTTTTTTGAGACAGAGTCTTACTCTGTAGTCCAAGCTGGTCTTGAACTCACTGTGGAGCTCACTCAGGCTGGCCTTGAACTCTTGGCAATCCTCCTGCCTCAGCCCCCTGGGTGCTGGGATTATGGGTGTGCCACTGCTCCCAGTTAATCTCCATGTTGTGCTGGGGGATCTAACTGGGGCCCTGTGCATGTGCTTTACCCATGGCACTGTGCCCCTGGCCCAATTCTTTTCCCCTTGGGCCGCAGGGACCTGTGGGGCTGAATACCTTGAACTCAGATACGTGCAGGTCATTGGCTGCACGCAGAAGTGGGAGGGATACTCTCAGGCGGTCCTTGCTGGCATGCTCCTGTGGATGGGGGTCTTAGCGCCACTGGAGTGTGCCGAGTGTATCTCTGTTGATGACCCTAGAGGTCAACTTGTTTGCGCGTGCCGTACTGGAGCTTGAGCCCGGCCCCGGCTTGCTGAGCAGCATCGTTAGCCGGACCACCCTGCTCTGTTTCTTAATTTTTTGGCGTGTGATGTTGGAGACTGAGTCCAAGGATCTTTGCACGGAGCTACATCCCAGCCCATTTTTAAATTTCTGTCTAAAACAGGTCTCACCAAGTTGTCCAGGCTGGGCTTGAACTTGTGATCCTACTGCGTCGGCCTCCCAGTGTGCCAGGACTACGAGCCGGTGCCACCAGCCTGGCTCCTGGCCTTTTTACTGTTGATTTTCATACAGGATCTTGCTTAACTTTTAGGTTGCCAAGGCTGAGCCCAGGCTTGTGACCCTCCTGCCTCAGCCTCCCAAGGAGCTGGGTTGCAGGCCTGCACCACCGTGCCTGGTAAGGAAGGTGCATTGGCTCCCATGGTCCTTAGCATGGCAGTAGCACCCTCGCAGGGGCCTCCAGCCCGGCCCCTCTGGGAGGCGGGAGCTGAGGGACAGGCCAGCACCAGGCAGGCGGACAGCCCGGGGCCCAGCCAGCCCCACTCATCTAGGGAGGCTGCCGCAGATGTGATGGGTTACCACACCGTCGCCACGGGGTGGCCCGGATGCCAAGGGCCTGCAGTTCTGGGCACCAGCGTGCCAGCTGACCCGCGTTGCGAGTGTGGGCCGGGCTGGTGGGGTCACTGTGCACTCAGTACTGGGAAGCAGGAGGGCAAAATCAAAATAAGATGCAGACGGAGCGGTGCTGGTCCCCGTGCCTGTGGAAAGAGTGCTGGGCCCACTCATTTCTCCGTGTATCTCTCCGCCTGTCTTGGAAGACTCCAGGGAAGCAGGCAGGGGGTTTGTGGGGGGAGCTGTGATTTGAGCTGATGGCAGAAAGGTGAGAAGGGGCCCTGTTTCTTGCAGAGATGAGGATCCAGGCCGAAGGACCAGCAAGTGCAAAGGCCCTGAAGCCAGACTAGGCCAACTATGGGCAGGTCCCTCTGGGCATCCGTTGGCTGGGGCAGAAGTCAGAATAGAGGCCATTGAGGCTGGAGGAATGGCACAGCGGTTAAAGCACTTGCCTAGCAAGCGCAAGGCCCTGGGTTTGATTCCCCTGCATCACATAAACTGGATGTGGTGGTGCACGATTGTAATCCCAGCACTGGGGAGGCTGAGGCAGGAGGATCGCCACGAGTTTGAGACCAGCCAGGGCTACATCGGGAGTTCAGGAACAGCCTGGACTATAGAGCCGGACTCTGCCCCCAAAGAACAGAGAGAAGGAGAGAGTCCTCACTAGGTTAGAGTTCTCCTCCCGCAGCCCCGCAGCGTGCTGGAATGGCTGACCTGTGTCACCGGCCTGGCTACCCGACCGCTCCCGTGGCTGTCCATTATTCCACTGTCCCGGTGGGTGGGGAGATCGGCCCCTTTGGAATTTCTTGACAACTGGAGAAACTGAGGCTGGGGTCTGCCCCGATCATGTGGAGTGCCTGTGTTGGAGGAAGCAGGAATCAGGCTTTCCCGGTCCAGCCGCAGCGGCAGCAGGGAGGCAGCTGCTTGCTGGCGACACCCAGTTCCCTGCGGCCTGGGAACCGCGGAACCTTCCCGATTGAAATGCTCTGCCCGTGCGCCCTGTGGAGAATTCTGGGATGCATTGTTTAGAGGATTCTTTCAAACCCACGCTGAGGCAGGGGAGCGGCGGGAAGACGGGTCCCTGCTTTGGGAAGGTCACCTTTTTTTTCTGTACAAAGGTCAGTTGCAGACTGTTGCCAAGGCAACACCGGCTTAAAGATGGAGGCTTAAGGATAACACACGGGCCCCCTCCAGAAGATGTTCCGCGCGCGTGAGGGGCCCTGGCCGGCCGCGGGCCGCGGGAACATGGGACCCAGCCGAGGCGGAGTCGCATGGGGCCCAGGCCCCAGGCCACGGGCCACGGAGTTGCGGGCTCTGCAGGACAGCCGTGGCCCACAGCAGCTCTGCCCTGGCTCCCCGTGTTACTGCCGTGAGCTTGGCCTGGCGGTGCAGGCCCCTCATCACGGGATGTGGGGAGGCTGAGGCAGGAGATTTGCAAGTTCAAGCCCAGTCTGGGCAACTTAGCGACTTAGCAAGATCCTGTCTCAAAAATCAAAAAATAAAAGTGGGCTGGGGATGGAGCTCAGCGTGCACACCGTGGTCAAACCCCCCACAGTCCGTGTACACACACATGCACATGCGGGGAGGGAGAGACCATTGTAAGGCAGCTTTGGATTGAAAAGAAACCCACATGACAGGAACATCCCTGCTTCACGGTGTAACACCTCAGCGGTACTTAACACAGTCATAAGGTTGGCAGGCATGGCTGCTGTCTCGTTCTACAGTGTTCTTGTCACCCATCTGTCCCCACGGGCAGACACCTTATCCCCTCCCGAGCCCCTGTGACTCTACTTCCTGTCTCTGGATTCTCCTGTTCTATGCCCTCTTGTGTTTGGTGTGTCTCTCCTTTTCATGGCTGTGTAATATTCTACTGTACAGATGTAAGAGGAAGCTTTGAATGAAAGCTACTGTTGGGGATACTTCCGCAGGCCGGCTGCACCCATCACCTTGTGACGTGGGTTCCCAGGGAGTGGAAGTGCGTCACTGGCATCATCCAGGACCACATGAGTGTGGGTTCCCGCCCTTGGCTGTCCAGGGCATGTGACCCTGTCAAGGCTTCTGGGTCTGGCTGGCCATGGAAGTTGCGTGGGACCAGCAGGGCAGTTCATGCAGGACCAGGGCTGGGTCTCAGGGCTTTCTGGGCTCTTACCAGCTGGTCCTCAGCTGGGCACCGGAACTGCGCTCCTGGCTCCTTCTGCAAGCGCTTCCTGCCTCTTCTGGCATTGGGGGCTCAGGCGTCCCCGTCCTGTGGCTGTGTCACTCCAGTCTGTGCTTCTGCCTTCATGTGGCCCTTCCCGGTGTACATCTGTGACCTAACTTCCCTCTCAGATCAGGTTGGTCCTGAACTCACTATGGAGCCCAGGCTGGCGTCAAAGTCATAGCAATCCTCCTGCCTCAGCCTCCCAAGTGTTGGGATTACAGGCGTGTGCCACCACAGCCGGTTTATGTGGTGCTGGTGGAGGGAACCCAGGGCCTTGAGCTTGCGAGGCAGACCCTGTGTCCGCTGAGCTACGTCCCCAACCCCAAACTCACATCTTAAGGATGAGAAATAACATGTCACTGCTGCCGGGAACGCGTTCCTGACAAGGGGTTTTGGCCAGTGGGGCTGGGAGAATAGTGAACACCCCGCGCGCGTGCTGTCCTGGATCGAGTCCAGGAACAGAAAGAAGACATCGCCGAGGCCGCCGAGGCCCAGCAGCCACGGGCTTTTCTGTGGCCCTGTCGCTCCGGGCTTTGCTCGGTGGCCGTGTCAGATACTCACAATAGGCGAAGTTGGATCTCCGGCCCATCTGCCACCTGTGCAGCTCTGAAACATTCCCAAAATAAAAATGTCACTGGAAAAAAGCTTGTTTCAGGCACAGAGGAGCGTGCCTGTCATCCCAGGCCCTCACGGGCAGAGACAAGAGGGTTAAGGGCTCCAGGACCGACTGGGCCCCCTGGCGCTGGCCTGTAGTTTCACTGCTCCGGGAGGCTGAGGCAGGAGGATGGCAAGGCCAAGCCCAGTTCGGGCATCTTGTCTCAAAATCCAGAACAAAAAATGGTGAGGGTGTTGCTGTGTGCACAGAGCCTGGATTCCATCCGCTGTGCAGAAAAGGAAAAACCAGAGAAAATTTTCAGCTGTTTATTCCTGAAATTTTTCCTTCCCATTCTTCTTCTTTTCTTTTTTGAACTCACTATGTAGCCCAGGCTGGCCTTGGACTCACGGCAATCCCCCTGCCTCTGCCTTCTGAGTGCTGGGATTACAGGTGTGTGCCACCATGCCTGGCCTCTATGGTGCTGGGGAATCGAACCCAGGGCCTTGCGTTTGCTGGGCAGGCTCTCTGACAGCTGAGCTATGCTTGTAGCCCCAGGATGTCAGGCACTCTGTCCAGCAACAAGAAAATAACTAAGACAGATCCGTCTCAAAAAAAAGTCCCAGGGTTGGAGCTCACTGTAGGTCCTGGGCTCAATCCCCAAAGCAAGAAAACCAGAGAAGCTGACCACCCACTACGGACACAGAGGAGAAATTCGTGGGCGCCAGAGGCAGGCGCTGGTGGTTAGGTAACCGTAGGGAGCAGCAGGCCCTCGGTCAGCCACTACCATCCTGACTGTGGACACAGTGCGTGCGTATGCCCGGCTAGGATGCGCAGGGACCACAGGGACCACCAGGCAGCGTCGGCCCGCTGGAGCTGCAGCCCTCCTGTGTAACATCCACCGTAGCCACCCCGGGGGACATTTTGGTGATGTCTGCCCATCTCTGTGAACCTCTCAGTATTTACAGAATAAAAAGTTAAGCTGGACCAGGTATGGTGACGCAGGCCTGTCATCCCAGCACTCTGGAAAGCTGAGGCAGGAGAATCATGGGTGCAAACTTAGCCTTCGGAATTTAGCAATATAGCAAGATTGTCTCAAAATCAAACAAACAAACAAAAAAAAGAGGTGAGGGGCTGGGGATGTAGCACAGAGCAACAGCCCTGGGGTCCAGTCCCAGCACACGCGCGTGCACATACACAGAGTTGAGAAAATCAGTTCATTATATAAAACGTGATGCCACTTGGGATTGCCTGGAAAAAGGATGTTTTGGGGATGTTAATATTAGTCATATGGGCTGGGGGTGGTTAGAGTGCTTGCCTAGCAAGCGCCAGGCCCAGCGTTCAATCCCCCAGCACCATGTAAACACGGATTTGCCCTCCAGGAGGGCGGCCCAGGAGCCCACTGCCTAGACCAACAGGCTGGATTTTGGTTTTCCACTGTGGCCCAGTGAGACCTCTTTGTCTTTTCTCCAGGTGTTTTTCGCCCTGTGTGTCTTGCGCCACCCTGACTGGTCTGTTGGCCGCTTCCGTTTCACAGTGTCCTCCTGGACAGCGATGTCCTCAGGGTGTGGTGCTTTGTTTTCTCTTCCTACTAGGGATGGAGCCAGCCAGAGCCTTCACGCTGGGCCGCATCCCCAGCCTGGGTTTTGTTTTGTTTTGTTTTGTTTTTTTTTAATTATAACTTTGAGACAAAAATCTCACTAAGTCACTTAGGTTGTCCAGGCTGGACTTCAACTTGCAATCTTCCTGCCTCAGCCTCCCAGAGTACTAGAATAATAGGTCTGTGCCGCTAGGCCAGGCTCCTCGGTGATCCTGGAATCACCTAGACCCTAGCAGGTGAAGCTGGTGGGGAAGAGGCACTGGCCCAGGGCAGGTCTCAGTCTCCTGCCACCCTGTGCCCAGGGAGACAGCCACCTTCTCCATCTCACAGAAAATACGCTGGGGCTGGAGGAAGGACTCAGTGGTTAAAGTGCTTGCCTAGGAAGTGCTATGTCAAGTGCTGAGTACCTGAGTTTGATTCCCCAGCACCACATAAAGCCAGGAGTGGTGTTACACGCCTGTAATCCCAGCACTTGGGAGGCTGAGACAGGAAGATTGCCGTGAGTCCAAGGCCAGCCTGGGCTCCATAGAGTGTTCAGGACCAGCCTGGGCCACAGAGCAAGACCCTGTCTCAAATAAAGGGAAAAAAAAAAAGAAAAAGAAAATATATTGTTTGCTTTTGAGTTTGTATTTATCTTTCTGCAAGCAAGGTGCTACCTCCCTTGGCCTTGGGGACATCTCCCCCCAAAGTATGTCAAAGTCTCCAAGCTGGATGTAGTGATGCAGGCCTGGCCTCCCAGCACTCCAGGAAGCTGAGGCAGGAGGATCCCAAGTTTCAATCCAGCCTGTACAACTCAATGGCCCCGTCTCAAAGCAAAAAAGATAAAAGGCTGGGGATGAAGCTCTGAGTTCCATCTCAGCACTAAAGGAAAAAAAAAAACTTTCAACAACAAAATGTAAACAACATCTGAGCAGCCTGAGTGGGAAGCAGGCAGGGCCTATCTGGTCCTCATGCTGAGGAACGCAGCCACAGACAAGAGCCAGGAAACAGATTTTTTCCATGCCAAACTCTTGCCTCAGTTCCCCACTCTCTCTGTACCCCAAGATGTCCTCGCAGCCCAGTTCTGTCCCACCCCCCCTGTAGTGCTGGTGCTTGTCCCAAGGCCGCACACTGATGTTCCCTTGGGGGAACCGGCCCCAGGGAGGCCAGAGGGGCCAGGGCAGGGACAAGGTACAATGGGCCAGGTTCAGCCCCTGCAGAGCCTGGGTCTCCCCAAATCAGACGGACACGCTGCAAATAGCCTCGCCCTCTCACGCCGCCAGGCGCTGGGCGCACAATGCCGCCTGTCGACCCGAGTTTTCTGCCATCCCGCCTCTGTCGCCTGCTGTGCCCGGGGCAGCTGTGGAAACCGGGGGCCGAGGGGTCTTCCAGGCTCGCTGTCTTTATCGCTGTGATGCGTGTCCTCACTGGGAGACAGTCAGGGACGCCTTCCTTTCCCCCTCTAGACAAGGCCGGTGACAGCCGTCACACTCAAAATCACGTGTATCCCCTGCCGCTTCAGAGCTGCCTGACAAGTGGAGGGGGCCAGAGTCCTGTTCCCTGCACCCTACGAGGTCCCTTGTAGGCCTGTGGGTACCATCAGGGCCCGGTCCATGAATTATTGGTGGCTGGGCAGCGTCCTGAGCTGCTATATGGCAAGGTTTGAGACAGGCTGTTGCTCCGTAGTCCAGGCTGGTCCTGAGCTCACTATGGAGCCCAGGATGGCCTCAGATTCATGGCACTCCTCTTGCCTCAGCCTAAGGAGTGCTGTAATTACAGCCCTATGTCCCCATGCCCAGCTGATTTTTATGTGGTGCTGGGCCCTGAGCTTGCTAGGCAAGTGCTTTAACCCCTGAGCTCCGTCACCAGCCCCTTGGGTCCTTGTGTTCGTTTGTTTTGCACGGCTGGGAATATGACCCAGGGCCTTCCCACTAAGCTACTGACCCAACTCATTTTTTTTTAAAGATTTTTTTTTTTACTTTGACGTAGGGACTCACTATAATTTTTTAAATTATTACTTTATTAATTCTCACAGTGCTGGAGATGGAACCCAGCGCTTTTGCAGGTTGCTACATCCCCAGCCCATGTTTTTGGTTTTGATTTTGAGACAGGGTCTTAAATCAGTCACTGAATTGTCCAGGGTGTGGTCAAACTTGTGACTAACCTGCCCCGCATCCCCAAGTGCTGGGACGACAGATCTGTGCCACTGGGCCCAGATAAATTTTTAAATTTTGACAGTCTTGCTAAATTGCTAAGATATCCTGGCTGGACTCAAACTTGTGATCCTCCTGCCTCAGTCTCGCAGAGTGCTGGGAGTGCAGGCCTCTTGTGGTTCAGAAACGCACCCCTTCTCTAAAGTCTTTTTTTATTTTTTTTGGTACTGAGGATCAAACCCAAGACCTTCATCCTGACCTACATTCCTAGCCCATTTTTTGTTTTGAGTCAGGGTCTACTAAACGGCTGAATTGCCCAGATTGGGCTTGAAGTTCTGATTCTCCCACAGCCTCTCAAAGTGATCCCCTTCCTCTAAATTTCAACGTGGTTAGAGACACTGCACCCAGTTCGCGTTGCCCCATTTCTTGCTAAAAGCTCGGAGCGGTTCCTTGGAGCAAGGGGCCATGCATAAACGGGAATATCTGGGCAAGCTTCTCCCTCTGCCGGCAGCTCCGCGTGGCCCGCCTCGGGGACAGAGTCCGGGTGGGAGACAGCGCTCCACCAGCCAAACCACCACCGCCTCCGCGTGAGGGGCGGGAAATGGGGCTCGGGATGTGCTACCCGCGGGCATGGTGGCCCGCCTGTCGGTGACGCTGATCTCCGACTCGCCTCGCTACATCCTGGGGGTGCGTGGGGGCCACCGACTACTGGGTGGGGAGGGGACCCAGCAGGGCCCAGCCGGGGCAAAGGGAGGATGGCGGAGCCCACCTTAAGCAACTTAGCGATGCCCTGGCTCGAAAGTAAACCAGGTCCAACCACTCTAACCTCCACGGCCCTGGGTAGAATCCACAGGAAGGAAAAATGATAGGGAAAAAATGGAGGAGAAATTTTTTTTTTTTTATAAGATGATGGATGTAGCTCAGTGGTTAAAGCCCTTGCCTAGCATGCTTAGGGCCCTGGGTTTGATTTCTCAGAACCACGTAAAAACAAAATCAGCTGGGCATGGTGGACACACCTATTATTCCAGCATTTGGAGGCTGAAGCAGGATTGAGGTGAGCTCCAGGGTGCCCTGGACTACAGAGTGGGCATTTGAGCAACTTAGTAAACCCCTGTCTCAAAATAAAGTTAAGAGTTGCCGAAGCTCACTTTGACCTCCACGCCTGAGGCCTGGGTTCAATACAGTACTGAAAGAAAAATATTTTGTGAGAGGCAGAATATGAAATTCAAATTTTCATGCTCTTCACTACCATTTTCGTGGGGCTGTGGCCACACCCTTATCCTGCAGTGACAGTCTATCAGCTTGAAAGTACTATCTGGACTGTTGCGGTAACATCTGGTGACTGATGGTTGTTACTTTAACTTCTGGCCATAGCATTGCCAGATAAAAGATAAGGACTTACAGGTTTTTAAATTTATTTGTTTATTTATTTTGAGATAAATCTCACTCTGTAGTCCAGGCTGGACCTGAACTCACGGTGTAGCCCAGGCTGGCCTTGAATTCACAGTAAGCAATCCTCCTGCCTCAGCCTCCCAAGTACTGGTATTGCAGGCATATGCCACCATACCCATTTTATGTGGTGCTGGGGAGTTGACCCCAGGGCCTTGTGCTTGTTAAGCAAATACTTTAACTGCTGAGCTACACTCTAGCCCCAAGCCTACGGCTTTCACATTGAGCTCCATCTCAGCCAACTTTTATTTTTGATTTTGAGACACAGTGTCACTTAACTGTTAAATTGCTTGGGCTGGGCTTGAATTTGAGATCCTCTTGCCTCAGCTTCCCATGGTGCTGACATGATAGGTGGGTGTCACTGCACCTGGTTTCCCAATTAAATTTGAATTTCGTCTAAGTGGCAAATAGTTTTCTTTCCTTTCCTGTTCATTTTTTAAATAGCTTTACAGAGATACAAATACATCTTGTTGAGATCTAGTTTGCCCTGCTGGCTTTGGGTGTACTTGCAGAACAGTGCAACCATTACCGCTCATTCCCAGTGTTCTCTTTGCCCCAGAGGGAACCCTGCACCAGGACCCCTCACCCAGTCCCCTCCTAGGGTTCCCCTGGCGCCTGGGAACCTACTTCCAGCCTTTGAGTTTGTCTGCTCTGCTCGTTCCTTGACCATGGTGGAATCGCAGGTGCACCTGCGAGCACGGCCATCTTCCAGTTCCCTGAGGAGGTCTGCCGGGGACCCCGGGGATAGTGAGGCCTGTGCAGGCTCCAGTCTTCTCCATAAGATGGAGTAGTATTACTTGGGCCTGGTGGCGCAGGCTTGCCACAGCTTCCCAGCACTCTGGGAGCCTGAGGCAGGAGGATCCTAAGTTTGAGCCCAGCCTGGGCATCTTGGCAACTTAGCAAGACCCTGTCTCAAAATCAAAAATAAAACAGGTTGGGGTTGGAGCCCAGTATATAGGCCCAGAAAAAAAAAAAAGATGTCATATCTTCCTAAGTGATTTACATCAGCAGTGCCCACCCCAGGCGTAGACCAGGACGGGTCCGGGTTACGTGGAAGGCCCAGATCACCAGGATCAACAGTGTGGACCAAGAGTTAAGTGGCAGGTGAAGCTCTGCCTCTGTTAGCTAGCTCCCATCACGTCCCGGTGCCGCTGCCCACAGGTGGGTACCGGAGCTCTGCGGCTCCCTTCCCTCCTGCACATCAACCTCTGGGAGAATGACATTCACCTAAGCTGGTCACTGGCTGCAGAAAGGCTAGGGACAGCTGATTTGTACCTGTGACAGTGTGCGTTACTTACAATACCTACCACAGTGAACATACTATCCAAATTGTCGATACTGTCCTTTTTTTTTTTTTTGAAGTCTTGCTCTGTAGCCCAGGCTGGTGCTGAGCTCACTTTGTAGCCCACGCTGACCTTGGATTCATGGTAATCCTCCTGCTTCAGTCTCCCTAGTGCTGAGATTACAGGCGTGAGCCACCATGCCTGGCTAATTTTTATGTGATACTCAGGAATCAACCCCAGGGCCTTGCTCGTGCTAGGCAAGTGCTCTATCCCCTGAGCTATTCCTCTGGTTCCCCAGTCCCTTTTATTTTTGATTTTTGAGGCAGAACCTGACTAAGTCTCTAAGTTGCCTGCGTTAGGGTGGAATTTGCGATTCTCCTGCCTCAGCCTCCCACGTGCAGGGATAACAGGCCTGTCCGAGCTGTTACAGATTTTTGAATCTGATGACTTGCAGCAGCGAGGTGGTGCTGGCCGCAGGGGACGACTCAGCTCCCTGCACCAGGGCGCGACGGGGTCTCCAGCAGCGCCGGGGAAGCTGCCTGGCAAACCAAGT
Organism: Ctenodactylus gundi; assembly: GCA_004027205.1. Taxonomy (NCBI): domain Eukaryota; kingdom Metazoa; phylum Chordata; class Mammalia; order Rodentia; family Ctenodactylidae; genus Ctenodactylus; species Ctenodactylus gundi. Next base: position 60,626 of record PVKB01004994.1, on the reverse strand, counting down.
GCTTTCAGAAACCCGTCATTTGCTTGGAGGTGAAAATGTAAATAGTTTCAAAATAGATTTGAGGTCAGCCTGGGGGACAGACACGTGTGTGTGCTGCCTGGGCTGAGGTGCGCACCGTTGCTATGGTTACAGAGGGTCCTTGATTGCTACACGGGCCTCAGGACATCACCCCAACTGGTCACTGGCTTTGGCAGGATGGAAATGAGATACTGGGCTTTTGTAGGTCCTCTTCTCTGGCTCTGGGGGATCAGATGTGACCCCAGGGCCTGTAGCTTGGAGCGCCTGGCTTGCAGAAGGTGGCCCTTGGCCACCATGTGACCAGACCAATAGGGTTGGTCATTCCTATTGGCCAAAGAACAAAGACACTTTTCTAAACCATCTTTGCATCTGGGCACGATGGTGCACACCTGTAAGGCCTCAGGCAGCCGAGGCAGGAGGGCTGCAGGTTGGAGGTTGGCCTGGGCGATCAATGACACACTAACTCAATAACAGAATAATAGAAGAGGGACTGGGAGCACAGCTCATGGGTTAAAGCACTCGCCTAGAGTGTACTGAGTCGTGGGTTCAGTTCTGCAGCACCATAAAAAATGACCTGGCCACACACCAGAAATTCCAGCCCTGGGAGGCTGAAGCACAGATTTCCATGAATGAGTTCAAGGTCAGCCTGGATGGACCAGCCCAGATACAGAACAAGATTGTCTCAAAAACATAAATAATAAAATAACCTATACAGCGAAAACAAAAAATACAAAGCTCTGTAGGGATTTTCTTCTTTTCTTTTTCTTTCTTTCTTTCTTTCTTTCTTTTTGTTTTTTTTTTTTTTGAAGCGTCTTACTCTATAGTCTAGGCTGGTCCTGAACTCACTGTGTAGCCTTGAACTCATGGCAATCCTCCTGCCTCAGACTTGCAAGTGCTGGGATTACAGGTGTGCGCCAACAAATCCAGCTTTAGTGGGAAATGTTTGCCTGGGTTTCATTCCCAGTATCACACATGCACACATGCACACACACAAAGGAGATGAGGAGAAAGGGCTACAGGAATACACAGCAGCTAGAGTGCTTGCCTAGCCCTGAGTTCAACCCAGAACCACATAAACCAGCTGTGGTGGTGCATGCCTGTAATCCCAATATTCAGGAGGCTGAGGCAGGAGGATTGCTGAGTTCAAGATCAGCTTAGGTTACATAGTGAGTTCAGGACTAGTCTCAACTACAGAGCCAGATTCTATCTCAAAAAAAAAATCACTTAGCTTACACTCACTTACATATATGTACATTTAAAATATTATAATTTCAAAATTTAAAAACAGCATAATTCAATTTTTAAAGAACAGCTTTGAGCCAAGCATCGTGTTCCATAAGTATAATCCCAGCACCAGCGTGCAGGAGGCTGAGGCAGGAGGATCTCAAGTTCAAGGCCGGGGAGGGAGGCAGAGCAGGGCTGGAATCCCCTAGGGAGATAGATCATGTCACACATGCAAATTTATTATTTGAACAAATACAACCATTACGAACAGTTTGAGTCCTGAGTACCAAGATGTCCCATTGCCCAAGGACACAGCCTTTTCTGAATGGAGGAATCCTGGCATCTGGCAGTGTCAGGGGTGATCCGCTGTGTGACCCATGAACCAGAACCTCACATCGTGCTGTTCTGGTGGCCACTGCCCAGGAGGCTGCGTAACTGAAGCTGGCGAGCTACTTTTCAGCCTCCGGTGTGACACAACCTGTGCTCCATGACTTCCTAGGGCCTTGGAGCTAAGGCAGAGGTAGAGGGTTTCCTCAGCTGGGCCTCAGCATCCTGAAGCCTTTTTCTGCACAGTTGAGCCTTTTGATCAGTGGTGTGTGTGTGTGTGTATAGACTTGTATCTGTGTGTGTCTGTGTGTTGTGTGTGGTACTGGGCGTGAGACCCAGGGCCCTCGCACTGAGCTACCCCAGTGCATTTTTTTAGTTTCAATCTTGAGACATGGTTTTGCTAGGTTGCTGAATTACCCAGGCTGGGCTCAAACTTGCTCTCCTCCCTGAGATTCCCAGAGCACTGGGATGACAGGCAAGTGTCACCGCTTTGCCCCTTTTATAAGGACCTTGATGGTGGTTTATGGCCACCCTTCCACAGGGCAGTGTCACCCTGAAATGCGGCATCCCCAAGGGCTCTGTATCTAAACAGGTCACAGTCTGGAGTCCTGGGGGTTAGGACCTCAACAAGGAATTTGGAGGTGAGCAGCCTGATTCTACCCCCACCTCCGCCTCCTCTCTGGGCTCAGAGCCTCCTGGCGCTCACGCATGTCCCTGCTCCTGAACGAGTGCTCCAGGGCCTGTCGGAGTCATTGTGGATTCTAGTCTTATCCTCCCTGGGCTCTCAGGCAGGACTTGCCTGCTTCTGGTGGCCTCGAGCGAAGCAGAAGCAGAGCTTGAAAGCTTCCTTTTAACATGCCACCTTTGTCCCAGGGCGTGGCACCGTTTTTAGGACAAGATGGGTTTTGGGTCCTACACAAGGTGGCATCCTGCTCACAGGGCCCGGGAACCACAACCTTTCATCTCTGCAAAGCCTGGGCCAGGTGTGACAGCCGCCTCATCCTCCATGATGATTTTTATGTATTTTTTAATTTTCAGACAGAGTCTCACTAAGCCAGGAAGCTGCTGGGCTCTAACTTCTGGCCAGGGACACCTGTCATCCCAGCCCCAGCCCTCTGGAGGCGGGGGCAGGAGGACTGCTGTGAGTTCAAGGTCAGCCTGGACTACAAGAGACTACAGAGCCAGACCCTGTCTCAAAAAAAAAAAAAAAAAGATACTACAGTAATACCAGACTAACTAGATATGAGAAATAACTAGGACTTTGGGTATGGCCGTGTGTGGGGGTGTGTGTGTGTACTGAGAGCCTTCACGCTGAGCTACTTCCCAGCTCAATTTTTTAGTTTTTTTTTTTTCTTTTTTGAGACAGGATCTCACTCTAAATTCCAGGTGGGTGCTGAAAACTCTCATTATATAGCTTAGGCTAGCCTCCAACTCACAGCAATCCTCCTGCCTCAGCCTCTTGAATACTGGGATTACAGGCTTGTGCCACCATGCCTAGTTTACGAGGATCTGAGGAACTGAACTCAGGGTCTTGTGCTTGCAAGGCAAGTGCTCTAACCGGTTACTGTTCCTTCAGCCTCTGTAGTTTGACTTTGAGCCAGGGTCTCCCTGAGTTAGTAAATGGCCCAGGCTGCGGTGAAACTTGCAGTCCTCCTACTGAACCTCTCAGAGGCTGGGAAGACGGGCACCACTAGCCTAGCTAGCCTGTGGGTATGTGTGTGTGCTGAGTGCATCCAAGGCGCTGGGTTTCATTCCCGGAACAGGAAAGAGAGAGAGAGAAAGAAGGAAAAAAGAAAGAAAGAGACAGAAATCCCACACAAAGTGAGTTATGAGCCTGGGTTTGGTAGCACGTACCGCTAAAACCATTAGCAATCTGGGAGGCTGAGACAGGAGGATCGCAAGTGTGAGGCCATCCTGGGCAACTTACTGACTTAGCAGTACCCTGCCACAAAATAAAACACAAGTTTTAAAAGGGGCTGGGGGCGGGGTGGTTATAGTAGTCCAGTGATGGGTGTGCTTGCCTAAGCTGTGCAAGGCCAGGTCTGGTACCCAGCACTGCATCATCACATACTAGGTGGGCATGGTGACGCCCACCTGTAATCCTGGCATTCAGGAGGCTGAGGCAGGAAGATTGCCATGAGTCCAGTGCCAGCCTGGGCTACATCGTGAGTTCAGGACCAGCCTGGGCCGCAGAAGGAGACCATGTGTCCAAAAAAAAAAAAAAAAAAAAAAAATTCCAGGAGGCTGAGGCCAGCATCATCCAGGGTCATCCAGGGGTTGTTCCAACCGGCAGCCCCATGCCCACTCTCATCGGCCAGTTCACCCGGGGCGCAGTGGGCCCAGGCTACCCCACCACAGCCATACTTCAGCCCTAGGCCCGAGGCCTCCCTCCTCAACCAGCGCTGGGGAGGGCAGCTGGCGTGCCACACATGTGCCCTCTGCTGCAGGGAGAAAGTGGCTTTGGCCGACCATGTTGGGCAGGTCTGTAATCTCAGAACTCGGGGAGTCTGATGCAGGAGAATCGCACCTTTGAGCCCGGCCTGAGTAACTTCGTGACTTAGGGAGTCGCGGTCTCAAAATCAAAACTCAAAATGGGCTGGAGATGTAGCTCCGTGTGAAAGCCGTGGATTTAATCCTCAGTACCAAAAATTTGGTGTGTATGATTTCCTCTCCACCCCGCCCTGCCCCCGCCCACCATCGGGGATAGGTGCTACGGTCCAGGTCCACCGCAAGTGGCAGAGGCCAGGAGTTAGTTGCATACACCCAGCTGAAAAGAATTGAGTGTTTCCCATAACATTTGCAGCTGGGTGGTATCAGAGGAAATGCAGGCAGCTGGGGACAGTGACTCAGGCCAGGCAGAGGACGTCTCCATTTGATGTGCTAAAGTCCCTAATGGGGGCCCAGCATCTTAATGAGAGGAGCAGGGTACCACATCTGAGGATGCACTGGCGGCCAGGGAGGGGCTGCCGCCAACACCTGCTTCCTCCTCCTCCTCCAGACTGACTGGTGCGTTAGCGCCCAGGGCCGCCCGCCACTTCCCTGCTCTTTCTTTCTTGATGGGTTTCCTACTCACGGATTGAAATTGGGTGGGAAGAGAGGTGGAGGTTTTTTAGATGTACTCTGCGGACTGGAAAGTTAGGCAGCACAAGCCCACCGGGGTTCCCGTCACTGCTGACTCTTTGCTAAGGTAGACAAAAGACGAGTCCTCAGCTGGGCTTGGTGGCCCATTTCTGAAATCCTAGCACTCTGAGAGGCTGAGGACGGAGGATCGCAAGTTCCAGCTCCACCTGGAGTGACTGAACAAGAAGGCTTTGTCTCAAGATCAGTAATTTGGGCTGGAGGAATGGCTCAGTGGTAAAGGCATTTTGCCTAGCAAGGGCTGAGTACCCAAGTTTGAATCCCCAGCGCCACATAAGCAGGGCCTATTGGCAACTCCTGTAATCGCAGCACTCAGGAGACTGTGACAGGAGAATTCCTGAGTCCACAGCCAGCATGGGCTCCATAGTGAGTTCAGGAACAGCCTGGGCTATGGAGCGAGACACTGTCTCAAATAAAAGTCCCACATTGTATGTTCTTAAAATATTATTGAGTCAGCATTACTGAATATTAAAAAAATAGTTTTTAAAAAAGTAAGGTGAATGGGCGTGGTTGCACAGACCTATAATCTTTGCACTCTGGGAGGCTGAGGCAGGAGGATTGCAAATTTGTGCCTAGCCTGGGCAACTTAGCAACTATCTGAGACCGTAACTCAAAGTCAAAAGCTATGAAAGGGCTCAGGCTGTAGCCTACTGTGCAGACCCTTGGTCCTGGGCCCCCCCAAAACAAAAAAAAGGCAGATTCTTTCCTTGAGCTCAGTGTAGCCAGGAAGAACCCAAGCGAGCTGGGCACAGCCCTGAGAAGGTGAGGGGCTGCCGGATGGCTTGGGTGACTCTGGGGGGCTGGGCAGGGGAGCTGCCTGCCCAGAGACTAGGTGGGAGAGTTCCAGACAAAGGAAAAGTTGTTCTTTAGGAACACTGTAAGGTAATTTGTTAGAGGACCTTGAAGAAAACAAATAAAAGATGGTTGTAGGTTCCTCCCGTCTGGGGGGAGAACAAGGAAACAGAGAGAAAAGAAGAAAAAAAAAAAAAGGGAAGAAAACAAATCCAGGCAGCGGAGTGTTTTGAAATGCAGATGACACAGCACAGCCTACCCCGAAATGCCTAATCGTGAAAAATGAAAAAAGCTTTATATTAAAAAAAAAATCAAAGACAGGCGGGCTGGAAACTCAACGGGGCCTAATCCTTGACTCTTTGTGGAGGAGACAGCCCGGTGACGTCCGGGACGGGCCTGGCTCTCGCGGGAGGGGGTGGCTGCGGGGCGGGGGGAGTGGGGGAATCGCAGAACCGGGCGGCGCTCAAAGCGGAACTCGCCAGCCAGGTCACTTTCGGAGCCCGCGTCGTGTCCCCAACCCTCTGTCCCCCCTCTGATCCTTGCGGCGAGCACTGCGGCGCGGGAGGACACGTCCCACGCTGGGTGGAAAATTCCTGGCTTGTGGCGATGTGTTTTTGAACTGCGTGCCTAAATCACAACGCCGTGCTTGGCAGCCGCGTGTTTTCTGTATTAAGCAGAAAGGCGGGAGGGAAGGAATGGGGCGGCTTGTCTCCCGTCTCATTGTCTACCCGGATGGCTGCTTCATTATTATTACTTGTTTTTTTTTGAGACAGGCTCTCGCTAGGTATTTCAGGTTGGCCTTGAGCGAAATTCATAGCTCAGCCTGGCCTAGATGTCCTGGCAACCCTCCTGCCTCAGCCTCCCAAATGCTCGAATCACAGGAAAGTGCTGTGATTACAGTCCTGTGCCAACCAGCTTAATTATTATTATTTTTTTTGGCGGGGTGTGAAGGTGAGATTTGAGACAGGCTCTCTCTGTAGCCCAGTGACTACGGAGCTCAGGTTGGTCTTGGACTCAAGACAATCCTCCTGCCTCAGTCTCCCAAGTGTTGGGATTACAGACACGCATGTGCCACTATGCCCAGCTTTTTGTGGTGCTGGGGAATCGAACTCAGGGCCTTGCACTTGCAAGGCCAGCACTTTAACCCCTGTTCTTATAGTTCTGGAGCTCAGAAATCAGATAGGTAGACCTGGTGAAGGAGGTGGGAACAGCTCAGCGGTTTGAGCACTTGCCTGGCAAGTGAAAGGCCGTGGGTTCAGTTCCCAAGCACACCTAAACTAGGCGGCACATGCCTGTAATCCCAGAACTGGCGGGACAGAGACAGGAGGATTGCTGTGAGTTTGGGGCCAGCCTGGATTTCAGAGCGAGATCCTGCCTCAAGAAAGAGAAACAGAGAGAAAGAGAAAAAGAAATTTAAAAAAAAGAAGTAAGTCAGACTCAGGCCACCAAGGGCTGGGACCAGGGCTGTGCCTTCCTGGAGGCTCCTGTTGTAAGTCCTCAAGGCCAATAATGGCTGGTCTAGACACACGCAGTACCATTTTGTGTTGCCAAGACCAGCTACCAGCCAGCCTGCCTTTCTTTCTCTTTCTTTCTTTCTTTCTTTCTTTCATTCTTTCTTTCTTTCTTTCTTTCACACCCCCAGGACTGAACTCAGGGCTTTTGCCCTTAGCTGCATCCCTAGCCCCCCTTTTATGGTTTATTTGATATATGGTCTTGCTAAATTGTTCAGGCAGAGTTCAGTCTTGCAATCCTCCTGCCTCAGCTTGCTAAAATGCTGGGATGACAGACAGGCCCACATCAAAGGGCTCAGCCTTTCTTATCTAGAGAACTCTGAATCAAGCTAGAGTCTTCACACTAAGCTGCACCCCATCCCCCTTTTTTTCAGATAGGGTGTGCTCAATTGCCTAGGCTGGTGATGTTCCTGCCTCAGCCTTCCAGAGCACTAGATTACAAGCATGTGCCACCACACCCAGCTCTTTTTATCTAGGGGGACAAGGTCTCCCAGTTTTCCCGGGCCGGCCTGAACTCCCACCCCTCCTGCCCGAGCCTCCCGGCGCCCTGCGATGACAGGCCCACGCCCAGGCCTGCCTTTATCATTTCCTTCTGGTACATGTTTTTGAAAATCGTGGTAAAATATACATGACACAGAATGTGTCATCTGTCCCCAGCTTCCTGCACACAGCCATTCAAGGGTGCCAAGCGCCACTCACGCTGCAATGGAAACAAAACATTTTTCATCTTGAAAACTGAAATGATACACACAGGTAGGTGCCCCCTCCACAGCTAGATGTGCCCCAGCACCGGTTCCCTGGCGTGCCATCCCAGCCAAGGCACCCTGCCCCGTCGAGCCCCACGAACTGCACGCCCCCCCTTCCCTCCATTCCTCTGTTTTTCTATTTGTCTTTTTCTTTCCTTTGCTCCTTTCTTTATGTGGTACTGGAAATTGAGCCCAAGTCTTTCACTGAGCTCTATCTACAGTCTTATTTATTTATTTATAGACAGGATCTTGCTCTGTGGCCCAGGCTGGCTGACCTCACTATGAAGCCCAGGCTGGCCTAAAACACATAGCAATCCTCCCGAGTCACCTCAGTCACCTGAGTGCTGGGATTATAGGCGTGTGCCACCATGCTCCATTTAGGTGGTGCTGGGAAATCAACTCAGGGCCTTGTGCTGTTTAGGCACACACACCAACTGCTGTGCCATTCCTCCAGCCGCTCAGTTTTATTTTTGATTTTGAGACAAGGTCTTGCTAAGTAGCTGTGGTGCCCAGGCTGGGTTCAAATTTGTGATCCTCCTGCCTCAGCCTCCCAGAATGCTGCTATACCTCTCTTGGGCTCTGAAAGTCCTTCCTCACCACACCTGACATCTGCACGTGACCTGTGGCCTGGTCCTAGAGGCCTCTGTCTGTATCCAAGGCTACCTGCTCTGACTCTCACACGCCATGTGAAGTCCCTGGCTTGAGTGTCGGATGGAGTTCAAGGTCAAATGACAGAAGAAAGCCACAGTGTTCCCTCTTCATCCCTGTCCTCCCTGCACACAGGCAAGAGTGACTTTCAAGGACGGGAGCTCTGGTGGCACAAAGTGAAGCAGGTCCTGGGAAGGAGAGGCTGAGGCAGGGTGCAGCTGAAACCCTGAGTCCAGGTCTGGCAGATAGTGGACCCCAGAGCTGACATGTGCTCACAATGTGTCCAGAGGACAGGGCTGGACCCACGGAACAGAAGATGGGAACTGGACGGGAGAGAGAACGAGGGTAGGGCAGAGGCCTGGCATGGAGGCAAGGGCTGGTGGGACATTCTTCCTTTTTTTTTTTTTTTTTCTTTTCAGGGCACTGGGGCTGTAGCCCAGGGCCTTTACACTGCACTATAGCCTCAGCCCCTTTTTGTGATTTTGAGACACAGTCCTAACAAGTTGCTAAGTTGCCCAGGCTGAGCTTTCCTCATGCCTCAGCCTCCCAGAGGGGTGGCCAATTGTGATACTTTGCCCAGGAGGTGGGCTGTTTCTAAGGCTGCTGTTTCTGTCTGCCTGGGTGGCAGTCACAAAATAGCACAGATGACGTGGCGGCCCAAACCACGGCTGGTCACTATGTCACAGCCCTGTCCTGGAGGCAGGAAGTCACAGTATGGGCAGGGCAGTCTGGGTGCTGTCTGCTGTGTCCTCACATGGCCATCCTCTGTGCATAGCTGGGTCTCCACGTTCTTTCATTATCCCCCTCCTCCCCCTTCCCATATACAACATTCACAGCCAGGCATGGTGGTGCATGCCCATAATCCCAACACTCAGGGTGGCTGAGGCAGGAGGATCACAATAAAAGGGGGACTAGGTGCATGGCACAGCTCAGTAGTTGAAGTACTTGTTTAGTGTGCACAAGGCTACATAAAAATTAGCCAGGGATGGTGGTGCACTTAGGAGGCTGAGGCAGGAGGACTGCTGTCAGTTGGAGGCCACCCTGGACGATACAGTGAGTTTAGGACCAGCCTTGACTACACAGTGAGACCCTGTTATTAAAAAATATTGGGCTGGGGGACTGGAGGAATGGCTTGGCGGTTAAAGCGCTTGCCTAGAAAGCGCTAAGTCAAGTGAGTCCGTGAATCCAAGGCCAGGCTGGGCTCCATAATAAGTTTAGAACCAGCCTGGGCTACAGAGTGAGGCCCTGTCTCAAAATAAATAAATAAATACTGGGATGGGTATATAGCTCAGCAATTGGCTAAAGGGATTTTCTAGCAAGCACAAAGCCCTGGGTTCAATTCTTTGACACTACATAAATTAGGCCTGGTGGTATATCCCTTAATCCCAGCACTCAAGAGGCCGAGAAGGAGGATTGCCATGAGTTCAAGGCCAGCCTACACAGTGGCTTTCTCAAGAACAACAGCTTATGTGTGTGTTACTCACTGTGCACAAGCCCTCATCTAGGGCAACCCCACACCCAGGTGAGGCTGACAGCTGGTAGAAGGTCCTTTAGTTTGTTTGCTTTATTTTATTTTATTTTTTGAGACAAGGTCTTGCTGTGTAGTCCAGACTGGTCTTGAACTCACTTTGGAGTCCATGCTGGCTTTGGACTCACAGCAACTGCCCTGCCTCAGCCTCCTGAGTGCTGGGAGCTGGGGACTTGAAATTGGGTACTTAGTGCTTGACTTAGCACTTGCTTGGCAAGTGCTCTAACCGCTGAGCCACTCCTTTAGCCCCTGTTTGCTTGTTTGTTTTTTGTGATAGAATCTCACTCTGTAGTCCAGGCTGGCCCCGAACTTACTATGTAGCCTAGTCTGGCCTCAAGCTCACAGCAGTCCTCCTGCCTCAGCCTCCCAAGTGCTGGGATTACAGGTGTGTGCCCGCACACCCAGCTTACTTGGTGCTTGGAATCGAACTCAGGTCCTTGTGCTTGTCAGCAAGCTCTCTAACCACTACGCTCTTCCTCCCATATCTGCCTTACTACATTTTTGATCCACAGACTCAGCTCAAAGGTCTTGCTGTCCCCACATGAACCCCCGTGGTCCACACGTGTAGCGCCTAACATCTCATCTGCCCGGGCTGCCTTTGTCTCTGGCTGCGGCTGTCCGGGGATCCCCACGGGTCCCCAGCTCTCAGAGCTCCTTTCACCGGGTCCCAGCTGTAGCTATCTGTCCTATGGAGGAAGCCAGCTGACTCTTTATGGTTCTTTTTCATCTCATGTCCTCGGGGCCTCCTTTACCACCAGGATTAATTAAGGCATTTTCCTAAACAAGCCTCATTGTGTCTCTAAAATGATTTTTTTTTTTCATGGTCCTGGAGGTTGAGCCCAGGGTCCTCACACTGAGCTACATCCCCAGCCTGTTACTCTTTTTTTATTTATTTATTTTTTTTTTTTGAGACAGAGTCTTGCTTTATAGCCCAAAGCTGGTCCTGAACTCACTATGTAACCCAGGCTGGTCCTGAACCCATACTCAGTATGGAGCCCATGCTGTCCTTGAACTCAAGACAATCCTCCTGCCTCATCCTTCCAAGTGCTGGGATCACAGGTGTGTACCACCATGCCTGATTTATGTGGTCCTGGAGAACTGGACTCAGTGCCTTGTACCTGCCAGCCAAATGCTTTGACTGCTGCTACCTTTTATTTTAAGAAAGCCACTGGCAGGGACAGCTATAGAGCTGGCCCTATGGCAGGAGGGTGAGAGGATAAGGGGAGGCATGTGATGGCTGGCCAGCCATGTCTGGGTTTAGCAGGTGCAGGAAGTATGTCAGCTTGAGCCCAAGAAGGGACAAAGCTAAATGGAGCAGGCCTGCTGGCTTTCATGGCCACACCTGTCCTCCCAGCACTCTGGGAGGCAGCGGCAGGAGGATCTCAAGTTTGAGCCCAGCCTGGGAAGTTTAACAGCTTAGAGAGCCCCTGTCTCAAAATCAAAAATAAAAGCACGGCATGGTGGTGGCACACACTTGTAATCCCAGCACTTGGGAGGCTGAGAGAGGAAGATTGTCATGAGTTTAAGGCCAGACCGGGTTCCATGATAAGTTCAGGACCAGCCTGGACTATAGAGCAAGACCCTGTCTCAAAAATTAAATAAATAGGGATTGGAGGAATAGCTCAGGGTTTAAAGCACCTGCCTAACAAGCTCAAGACCCTGGGTTCATTCCCCAGCACCATGTAAGCCAGGTATGATGGTACACACCTATAATCCCAGCACTCGGGAGGCTGAGGCAAGAGGATTGCCATTAGTTTGAGGCCAGCCTGGGCTACATAGTGAGCTTAGGACCAGCCTGGATTACAGAGTGAGACCCTGTCTCACTAAATAAATAAATAAGTAAGTAACTAAATAAATGGCCATAGCTCAGGGTGAAGGCCTTGGGTTCCAACCCTACTACCTTGAGAAACAAACCAATGACAATTGATCACCGTGCTTAGGGGGGAGGTGGGCGGAGCTTGGAGGGAGACCTAGCTCCCAGGGCAGGCTTGCAGCAGAAAGCTCTCAAGCCAGACCATCTCCACGTCAGGAAAAGTGAGGTGGCCCAGAGAGGTCGTGTGGCTCAGGGACCCTGCGGTAGTAGAGATGGAACCCAGGGCATTCACACTGAGCTACATCCCCAGTCTGTTTTACAGCCTTCTTTTGAGACAGGATCTTACTATGTGGCTGTGTTTCCTAGGCTGGGCTGTGATCCTCTGCCTCAGCCTTTCAGAGTGCTCACATTACAGGTGAGACCATGTTTCAAAATATAAAATAAAAGGACTGGGGATGTTGCTCAGGGCAGCAAAGCCCGTAAGTTCAGTCTTCAGAGAAAAAACCCCTGGGTCCTGCTACGGACAAGGAACGGTGTCCTGGCTTTGGGGTGGGATGGGGCCAGGTGAGTGGCAGCAGGGACATTGGAAAATTCTAGAGGGTGTTTAAGATTGTGGATCCAATCTTGTGATTGGTTCAAGGGTCGTGGGCCCAACGTCTGCGGCCTGATTGACGGCAGACAGCCATGAGGGGCCGGCCCCGCCGAGACCCGAGCCGGCGAGCGCCGAACTCCGACCTGCGCATGCGAACAGCGCACTGCCGCCCAGGCTGAGGCAGTTAAAGAGCTAGGACGGCGCCGACTCGCCGATGTCAGAGGGCGGAGCCTGGGCGGGAAGACCGTGAGCGCGTTCCATTGGGTGGCTGGGAGGCGGGGCTTGGCGGCCCGAGGCAGACCCCGCCCCCGGCCCGCGGGGAGCTGCGCGGCGGCGGAGGCGGTGAGCGCAGGGCGCGGGCGGCGGCGGTTGGCGAGCGCTGTTGGGGTCGCCGCGGCCTCCTCTCCCGGGCTCGGGCGCCGCGCAGGGCAGGCAGAGGCTCCCGGGGTCCTTCCCGGTGCGCCTCCCGGTTCCGCTGGGCGGGGTGGAGGCGGCGAGGCCCCGCGGGGCCTGGGGAGGGGCGGCCCTGGCTGGGGAGGCGGCCCTGGCGGGCGCCGGCACCCACCCAAACCCGACGTGCCTTCGGTTTCAGTCCCCGTCCGCGCTACCCTGTCCCCCGTCTCGGCTCTTGCCTCGCCCCTGCTGCCTCTGTCGCGAGGCCCCTTCGGATGCCTCGACGCCCTCTGCTCTGCGAGTCCGTCTCAGCTGCCCGAGCCCGCGTCTGCAGCAGCCCCACTCCCTTCGCCTCTGAAACCTCCCCGCCTCTGTTTCACCCCCTCTTCCCCGAGTCCCCTCCTCTGTTTGGACCCCTTCCTTGCCGATATGAGCCCTTCACTTGTTCCTGGAATCTCCCTACTGGGATCCCCCGCTGCTTTGAACCCCTCCCTTGCTCCTGTGACCTCCTTTTTTGCTGCCCTGAACCCCCTCCCCCGCTGTTCTGAGCCCCTTTCCGTGTTCCCGTGAACTCCCTTTTCTGCTGCTCTGAAGCCCCCTCCTCCTCTGCCGCAAGTCCCCCTCCCCTGCTTAACGAGCCCCATCCCCCAAACCTTTCCATTTCTGTCGACAGCCACGGCTTCTCAGCCATGGACAGATTGAACTGTCTGCAGCTGTCCCCGTCTTTTAAGGGACATGGCGGCCGAAAAGAGCAGCTGTGGTCCTCTGGAGTCTTGGGGGGCTCTAGTCACTGTTAACTCTTGCGTCGAGGGGGATCATGATCTGATTAGTTCAGTGCCCCGCTTCCCAGGTCTGAGCCTTCCCAGGTCTGTGTGTTCAGGAGCCTTTTAAAATGACAGGATGGAGCCTTCTGGCAGGAATTTGCCAAATTTTATTTGTGAAAAGAGAAATCGCAGCGCCCCCACAGGTCCCGGCATGGGGGAGACATGTATGTATATGTCAGCGTGAGGTCCCAGGACTGAGCCATGTGGGGAGGCGCACTCTAAGCCTCCCTCCCCTTGCCCCCCAAGCCCACGCCTGTGTTGCACCACATGCGCGCGCGTTTATCAACCATAGCTGTGCAGTTTTGTTGCAGGGCACACCAGCGTGGAGACCTTGAAGCACTTTTATCTGTTCGTGCCAAATCCTTGCTCACTGGCCACATGAGATCAAACGATGGCGGACGCCAGATATATTCTCTGCAGATGGAAAGAGCGATCGTGGCCTGCAAAGGTGACAGCCATTATTCTGTAATTTCAGGAATTAGAAATGACTTTCATGTGACAAGTAAAATCTCTGTCGGATTCCAGTACCTTAGAGTGGCTTGGGGACATAATTGAGTTTGAGCCATGAGCTCGTGGGTCTGTTGGCATATTTACCTTCGGGTTGTGTTCCAGTGCTTAGGAGGTTCTTCCAGAAGTAGCTTTTTTATCCCACTACACTAAAAAGGAGGAAAAAAAGAGTCAGCTAAAAAAAGGCCTGAAAGGCTCTGGATCAAGAAATAGCTGGCCAGAAGCCCAGTGATAAGAAGTAAGAATGGCATGGCTGGAGGAATGGCTCAGCGGTTAAAGCACTTGTCTAGCAAGCGCTAAATACCTGTGATAGATCCCCCAGCACCACAGGTGGGCGTGGTGGTGCAGGCCTGTAATCCCAGCCCTCGGGAGGCTGAGGCAGGGGGTTGCCATGCATCCAAGGCCAGCCTGGGCTCCGTAGTGAGTTCAAGACCATTCTGGGCTACAGAGCGAGACCCTGTTTCAAAAAAAAAAAAAGTAAGATTGTTAACTAGTCCCAGCAACACAGCAGTTCAGACCTGTTATCCCAGCACCTTAGGAGGCTGAGGCAGAAGGATCACAAGTTCAGCCCAGCCTAGGCAATGTAGCAGTGTAAACCCTGTCTCAAAGTCAGAAATAAATGTGATCTGAGGATGTAGCATAGTGTGAACTGGGTTTGGTTCCCAAAGTATTATACACACACGTATACAAAAAGGGTAGTTAAGGCCTTTTTCTAGAAACTCAGAAGGAAGTCTAGACTGGAACGCAGAAAGGCTTCATCACCGTTGTGAGCAGATTACCAACCCCCGTACCTCAATTTTCCCATCTGAGTTAAAGAGGATTGGGCCCGGAGACCCCGAAATCCTGATTGTATGCCTGGGGAAGTACTCACTGTACTTGAATTCACAAGTTGTCTCCGGTTCTTACTTTGTCAACTGTTTCTTAGTAACAATTATTTTTTAAACCATAGGTTTTGGATGGACCCAAACCTTCCGCCAACCATGAGGGAAAAAAAGAATTCTTTCTAGACGTTCAAATTCTCTCCCTAGAGGAAAAGTTAAGTGTTGTGTTTCGCTTCTTTTCTTCTCTTTTCTTTCTTTTCTTTTCTTTTTTTTTTGAAACAGAGTCTTGCTCTGTTGTTCAGGCTGGTCCTGAGCTCACCATGTAACCCAGTCTGGCTTTGAACTCACAGCAGTATCCTGCCTCTGCCTCCCTTGTGCTGGGATTACAGGTGTGCGCACCATGCGCAGTTTGTATGGGGCTGAGAAGTCAAACTTGGGCAAGGACTCTAACTGCTGTCCTGTTCCTCTAGCCCAAGGGCTGTGTTTCTTAACAGTTTGTTTTTCTGCCCAAGGTTTCTGGTTCTTGCCTTTTCTATCCCCTAAATGGATTCTTCTTTTAAAAGCATTTTAACTCTTCAGTTACTGGTTTTTTGTTTGTTTGTTTGCAGTACTGGGGATCAAACACATGGCCTTCGCTCTTAGCTACATTCCCAGCCCCTTTTTATTGTTTATTTAAGACAGGTTCTTGCTGCCCAGGCTAGACATAAACTTGGAATTCTCCTGCCTCAACTTCCGAAAGTACTGGGATTATAGGCCTGTACCCTTGGGCCCAGATCAATTGTTTTTACTCATTATAAAGAAAACTGTGATTTGAGTGTTTCACCAGTTTGGAATTTTAAAATGTAGAGCAAGCCCACTAGGAACTGCCTTCTGGATAGTGGGAGCCTTTAGTCTTCTGTCCTTTTCTAAAGATCTGTTCTACACCTTGAAAAAAAAAAAAAAGAGGACCTCGCAAACTGAGTGTGGTGACGCACACCTGTAATCCTGGCACTTGGGAGGCTGAGGCAGGAGGATTGTCAGAAATCCAAGGCTAACCTGGGCTTCATAATGATTTCAGGACCAGCATGGGCTACAGAGCAAAACCCCATCTCCAAAAAAAAAAAAAAAAAAAAAGGAAGTTAAAAAACTGAACAAAAGTTTCTTATGCTATATGCAGAGAGACTGGTATAAAACTTCTTGAATAATATAAATTACTTGTAGGTTGAACTCTCCGGTTTCCTTGTAGAAATGCTTCCTTCACACAGATGACGGTATCTTGTTTCAGAAACATCTGTGACGGGCCTATCAGTTTTGACAGTTTGGTTTTTAAGCCTTTTGCCTCAAAAAAGAAACTGTTTCCTGGCATTCGAAAGGCAAGTCAGTGAAGCACACATGCCTGTCATCCCAGCAGTCAGGAGGCTAAGGCAGGAGGATCGCAAGTTCTAGCTCAGTTTGGAAGACTTAACTACTTAGCTGTCTCAAAATGATAAAATAAAAAGGACTGGGAATGTAGTTTATTGAGAAAGCCCTGTTCTCAATCCTCAGTACCAGCCACCAAAAAAGCAAGTTATTGGCTAAGAGGCAGCAGGTAACGCCTGTGTCCTTGGTTACCTGGTGATGAAGAGGTGTGGGCCAAATGGCAGGATGCCCATTAGAGTGCCCAAGTGCTGTTACATTGTGGCTTTGGCCTGTATTATATCATGATTCACTGCGTCGTGGGCCTACCTGTCCTTCTCTTACCTCTTCACGCCTTTCTGATGGAGGTGTCCGTCCCTCTCACCCCCACTGTTTCCTATCCCACCCCCACTGTCTTCAGAGCCCCTCCTGAGCCGGTGGCCCCAGCTCACACTCTCCCTGCAGCGGGAAGGTAATTGAATAGTTTAAAAGGGAAGCGCATCCTTTTAAGGTAAAACACGCCTGCTGGGCTGTAAACAGCTTTTAGTGACATTATGGGCTACTCAGAAAACCCAACAAAGGAGTTATTTGTGCAGTTGAAAGTAGGATTTGCCTCATAAAAGTCACAATTTGAATTCATTTTTACTCTTAACTACAGCCAACGTTTTCTTGTCTTAAAAGAGGGGGAAGAAAAAACCACATCCACCAGGGTCCTGGCTGCTTCTAACCTCAGGCAGCCAATTCCTAGTTGGCTGTGACTTTCTGGGGAAGTGGAAGGTGGAGGAGGAAAAAGCATTGAATTCTTTTGTCATCTAAAGAAAAACACGTTTGAAAATGTCTTTGTTGGCCTTGGCTGGTGGCTCTGTGTTAATGGTTGCTTTTGCGTCTCTGCAGAATTAGGGTGAAAAGCACCGAAGTGGAGAGGTTGGAGATGTCACATATTGAGGATATTGCATCCTCCTTGGGTAAGAGGATTTCCTGCTGGCCGCAGGGTCACAGTGTAAAATGGAGGTAAAAATTTCCCCCATGCGTCATTTGCTCCCTTATAGAAGGGAGTATGAATCTATTTTCTTTTTTCCTTTTTTTCTGTCTTATTTTTCTTTTCCTGGTGCCGGAGATTGAACCCAGGATCTTTACGCTGAGCTGTGTCCCCAGCTAAGTCACTAAGTTGCCCAGGCTGGGCTGGAACTTTTAGGTCCTCCTAACTCAGCTTCCCAGAGTGCTGGGAAAACAGGTGTGTATCATCACAACTGCTTGGATGTTTTCTTTTCTTATTTTTAGTGGTACTGGGTATTGAGCACAGAACCTTAATGAGTTACATTCTCAGATTATTTTTGATTTTGTATTTTGAGACAGTCTTACCAACTTGTTGAGTTACCGAGGCTGGGCTTGAACCTGCCGTCCTCCTGCCTCTCCTCTCAGAGTGTTGGGATTATAGGCCTATGTCACTAGACCCACCTGGATCTGTTTTCTCTTTCTTTCTTTCTTATTTTTATTTTTATTATTTTTTTTGAGACAGGGTCTTGCTCTGTAGCCCAGGCTGGCCTTGGACTCTGGATAATCTGCCCTCCTTGCTACCACGCCTAGCTTTTTGTGGTGCTGGGGAATCAACTCAGGGCTTGGGCTTGCAAGGCAAGCGCTTTAACTGCTATACCATTTCTGCAGCCTCCTGAATCTGTTTTCTTAAGCCTTTCCAGAGTGTCCGCCTCTGGAATAGCTCTGTTTTGGGAGTGTGGGGAGGTGTTAATTTTTTAATTTTAATTTTTTGACACTGGGTTTCACTCTAGTCCAGATGGTGCTGAACTTACTTATAGTCCAGGCTGGCCTTGAACTCATGGCAGTCCTGTTTCAGCCTTCCTCTTGCTGGGATTACCAGCTGGGCCACCATGCACAGCTTGTGTGGTGATAGGAAATGAACTCAGGACACTAGGGAACTCAGGGAATTAGGCCAGGGCTTTAATCATTGAGCTGTATTCTTCTAGCCCCTGTGGGTAGATTTTTTCATGTTTTGTGGTATGGAGCTGGAGCCCAGGACTTTGACCATGCTTACAAGGATCTACCAGTGCACTGCACCCCTGCCCTTTTTTTTTTCATTTTATCTCGAAAATGTCTCACTAGGTTGTCCAGAGTAGCTTAGAACTCCAGATCCTCCTGCCTCATCCTCCTGTGTAGCAGGGGTGACACGCTTGTGCCAGTACTCCTGGTCCTTACTCCTTTTTTTCTTTTGTGTGTGTATTAATGGTACTGGGGATTAAATCCAGCTTCTCTGCACTGAGCCATGTCCCTGGTCCCTTTTTTTATGGGCAGCATCTCAGTTGCTGTGTTGACCACACTGGTCTCAAATTTGAGATCCTCATACCCCTAGAGGGTTGGGATTACAGGCCTGTGCCACCAGGCCCTCCTCCTTAGTCCTATTCTTGACCTCAGGTTCAAGGCCATCGTTACACATTGTAGCCTTCAGTGTTGTGTGGTCTTGTGCAGAGAGGCTTTTTTTTTGTTGTTGTGCCTCCTACTCCTGAAGGCTGAGATTGCAGGTGTGTGCCACCATTCCTGGTTTATGTAGTACAGTGGAATCAAAGTCAGGGCCCTGTGCATGCTAATTAAGCGCTCTTAACCACTGAGCTCCTGCCCCAGCCCTCATGGGGAGAGGTCTTTTCCTGTTCTCTTTGCCCATTTCACAGGAAGATGGTAAGATGACTGTATTGCTGCCAGGCTCGTCTGGTCTTCAGATACGGTTTGAGAAGTGGTAGACTGCATTTAATTTTCCAGGGTAGAGCTGGGCTTGGTTGCACTGGCCTGTCTTGCTAGCACTTTGGGAAACTGAGACAGGAGGCTTACAAATTTCAACCCAGCCTGGGTGACTTAGCAAGACTATGTCTCAAAATCAAAAAAATAAAAATGGGCGATATGAAAGTCTTGGGTTCCACTTTCAGTACTAAAAAAAAAATTCCAGCGTGGAGAGAAAAGGCAAAGTGTCCTGTGTCCTTGTTGGTGGCAGGCCATTGTGTGCAGGTGCCTGTGTAGGGTTGGGCAGTGCAGGTCAGGTGGGACTTGGCTTCCTTCCCCAGGGTAGTAAGTTTGGCATTTCTCACCTTTGCGTTTTGTAGCTGCTAAAGACTGCATGGAACAACGGAGCCCTCCCATAATAGAACCTGTCCCTTCCCTGCAGCTAAGGAACATCAGCTGCCACCCTGCATCCCCATCCCCCATCCTAGTTCAGGCTACCCAAATGTAAAAATGTACTTTGCACCATAGACTGGGAGTATTTTTTCCATTAGCAAAGAATTATTTGTCCTGTGGAAAGAGTGACCTGAATTCTTTCCCACGGTGTCTGTAAAACAAGGGCCAGTGTCCTATGTCCCTGGGAAAACTGCCATTGTTCGAAAGCAGGCTCCATCCCTGCCGGCCGCAGGTGGCACCACATTTCTTGGATAGTGTCCTTGTCATCGAAGCAGACCACATTGGGGGGCCCGTTTCTTGTGGGAGCCTTTAATATTAACCAGGGGCACAATTGTATTTGGATTGAGGCACTGTGCCCGCTGAGAGGGGATATTACATCCGTCACTTGTTCGCAGAAGTGGCGCCGTGTCTTGTATGTTGCAGTGAATCAGTAAAACCAGGACAGCGGGGAGGATGGGCCTGCGCCCTGCGTCCCGCAAGGGGCTTTTTTTGGCTTTGAAATGCCCTTGCAAAGAAGGGAAGAAAATGCCTGGACCACAATGAGTCTTTTTAATCGGCCTTCCCTTCCCGTCCCCCTGTCCCCCACCCAAGCATTTGCTGCCAGCCGAGTCCTTTATGTAGTTGGCATTGGCTTTTATTGACCCTGATTGAATTTGAAATTGTCCACTGAAGAAAGGATTTGCAAAACATTTGAATACATTTTCCTCCAGGATTGTTCTGTAACTTAGGGAGGAATTTATCTTTGCAGCCAATCAGGTGAAGGTCAGTAAATTTGTCTTTTTTTTTTTTTCAAACATAAAGATTGCAGCAGCCCAGAGTGAATAGCTGTCTTGTAGCTTCATCCCCTTTTTTCAGAGAAAATGAGGAAGGTTAGACCTGTCCTTCCCTCACTCAGGAATGGAGGCTCATGAGGACAGTTGGAGACTTAGTCTGTGCCAGTGCCCTGTGGACATGGTGTAACTGGGCCCTATTTGTCTCTCCCTGCAGTCACCCAGGAGAAGGTCCTCACAGATCCCTTGGGGGAGCTGATGTATAGACGGTCACTGCGAGTGGCCCTGAATGTTTTGAACAAGGGACTTGGTCAGAGTCCTGAAAGCTCTTCGAGGGAACATGGAACCTTGCAGTGCCCCACAGAAGCGGCCTCTTCACCCCGAAGTTCTGTCACCTCTCCTCTTCGAGAGGACCTTTCACCTGGTACTGGACCCCAGAGGAGAAGCAGGAGAGATCAGGCCCAGCAAAACCTGTCTGGGTTTCCTGCTTGCAAAGAGGATCCCAAGTTCAAGGTGGACCTCAAACAGGGACTTAGAAAAAGTACTACCCTGCAAGCTGGAGCTGGTCCTCAGGACAATAGTGGATCCGAAGTCCACCGCCAAGATCAGATTGTGGCCAGCAAAAGGGGACGGAGTGCAACGCACCGATCGGGCCGATGCCAGAATGTGCCTGCCGTCGCGGGGCCAGAGAGTGAGGCTGGCGGCTGCACAGCCCCATCGTCGCCTTCCCGGGCCAGGGCCAGGGATGATGACCTGTGTGCCCGAGCTGAGGGACACGACCCAGGCTTGCCATCCGGTAGCCTTACCGTACTCCCAGTCCTGGAAAGAGCTGGAATTCAGCCCGCCAAGAGGCTGTGCCTGGATGAAAGCCAGGGGCCGCCCACCACGCAGCTGGACAGAGAGCCCGTGGGGTGTGTGTTGTCCCCAGGTCCCAGTCCCGGGGAGTACATGACTTTGCGCAGCGCTGTTGCCAGCACAGATAAACCCTTGCGTCACCCAGGCACTCCTGCTGAGGAAACGCGAAACCTCTGTGTCCGCGGTGGTGACACACCGGAGGAAGGTAAAAGTATGGGGGTGGTACCTGAGAGGTGCCATGTGGGTTGTGCCCAGTCAGCCTCAGAGGCATTTGGTTTATTTTTAACCAGATCTTAATGAGCCCATCACCAAAATAGATTCCAAGCCAACATGGTGCTTCCTTTGTGTGAGTCCCTCTGAGCCCTCATTACCTCCATTTCTTCCAAATATTTGTTTTGGTATTTTGGTTTGAAGCGGAGGGAGGTAGGGAGCCCGGGAGCCCGGGAGGTAGGGAGCCCATGCAGAGCTGTGAGTGTGGTGAGCACGGTGGTGACTCCAGCAGGGAAAGTGCCCCATGCACCCCCCCCCCCCGCCCCCCCAACTCATGGTTCTTTGAACCACTGGAAAACTAATAATGCCTGTCCTGACCAAATGAGGTAGGACTCACTGGAGTGATTAAAAGACACCGACTTTCGGCCCCACACCGAGTGGTGGCCCCTTTGTATTGCTCCGTGTTTTCCATCTTAGCCTCATTCCATCTCCCTGAGGTTTGAAATGCTAATCAGAAATCTTAAACACTGCTGTCAGGCCCCGGGTCACCCCAGCAAGGTGACAGGGATCTTCCAGTCGCTGTTGCATCCCACTTTCAGTAGGTTACCCGCTCGTACGGAGGCTGTGGGAGCTGTGGGTACCTGTGTCTGTGGGGAAGGGCTGCATCCCGTCTTTGCTGTGTTGTTGGCTCTGCACTCCTGGGAGCACCCACCCCCTCTTGGTATCTTCCCACGGGCTTAGGACTGGGAGAGAAGTCGCCACCTAGACACCTTCAGCTTTTCTCCTGTTGTGTAGATGCTTACAACACGAAAGGTGCTCTCCCCCTTTCTCTGTTTCCCTCTTCCTTTTTTTTTTTTTTTTTTTTGCTTAATTTTTTTTATTCCTTTTGCTTAATTTTTTTTTCTTTTTTTGTTTTTTGGTGGTACGGGAGATCAAATCCAGGGCCTTCACACTGAGCTCCATCTCCAACACATTTTTTAAAATTTTGATTTTGAAACAGGGTTTCACTAAATTGCTTAGGCTTGCAGTCCTCCTTCAGCATTCCGGAGTATTGGATGTCAGACCTACACCATAGGCTTAATTTTCTTGAAAATTTACTTTAGGGCTGGAGGTATAATTCCAGGGTATGGCACTTACTTGCCCTGCACAGTGAGACCCCCAGCCTTCATCCTTAGCACCAAAAGTAAAATACAACATCCCTTAGCTGGGATGTACCGTATTCAGACCATGCACGGGCACCTTTCCTTTTGTCCTGTGTTCAGGGAGCCCGGGATGTTTTCTCGCATCTCCTGGTGACAGTCCTACGCGCTAACTGTCGGACCTCTCATTGGCAGGGCCCCTGTCTTCTGAGGAGTCCATGGAGTTCCCCTCCACCCATGCCATCCTGGATGAGGATGAGGAAGATGAGGAGCCTCCGAGAATCCTTTTGTACCACGGTAAGGAATGAGCAGCGCGTGAGCTATGGGGTGGAAGGACAGGAGAGCAGCACGGGCCAGTCCCAGCCTGCTGTGGCGTCTCCCAGGATGGTTCCTTAGTGTTTAATTTCTTCCCTCTGAACCAAGGTCTGGCAGGGACCCTGAGAAGTGCCATGTTTTCTGGCCCACACAAAGGGAAGAAAATGGGACTCCCCAGCAATAGCTCATGGTTGTCGTCCTCCCCCGCCCCCAGCCGGCCACAGCTCCTTTCCACTGTGGAAACCCTTGTCCTCCTGTCCCCTCGCAGGAAGAGGATCAGGATAGGAATACGTGGGTAATACTGCCCTCTCCTGGGCATGGCAGCAAACTGCTCGCTGCAGCTATCCACCTCTGGTGATGATGGCCTGCTGGTGCCTGCCAGGGCAGAAATGCCAGTGATGCAGGAACCAACGGATGTGCCACACAGTCGTCCAGTGAGGAGCCGCCTAGAGCCTCCCGTGGTGGGGTTTTTGTTTTATTTTGTTTTTATTTTTCATTTTGAGACAGGGTCCTACTCTGTAGTCCAGGCTGGTCCTGAGCTCGTTATGTAGCTCAGGCTGGCCTTGGACTCACAGCAGTCTTCCTGTCTCTGTCTCCCTATTGCTGGGATTATTGGCATGTGCTACCCACCTGGCTTTGTTTTGGGTTTTCTTTTGTACTGGGGGTTGAGTTCGGGTCTATATCCCCAACCTTTTTTTATTTTTGATTTTTGTTACAGGGTCTTGCTAAGTCGCCCAGGCTGGGCTTGAACTTACAATCCTTCCTCCCCTCTCAGAGGGCTGGGAAAACAGGTCTGCACTACCTGACCTAGCCTTAACTGCATTTTTGAATGATGCTCATCAGCCACTCATTAGGCTTATCCAGTGTCCTGGTCAGACACACCCCAGCTCCATGAGTGTGTTTGCGTGCGTGCGTGTGTGTGCGTGTATGTGGTCTTGTGTAACTTTTTCTGTCCAAATTGTGTGGTGCTTACCATCATTAACTGGGCACAATTACGACTTTGCATTTTCCTCTTTTTTCCCTCCCACGTGATCTGATCATCCTGAGTGATGACTAGTTTCACCAAGGTGACTAGTCATGCAGGCCCCCTCTCCAGGATTATCTTCCTTGCTGTAGGATGGCTGGTGCAGTCCCCTGCGCAGGGTGTGTTGGCCACATGGAGGGATGCTGTGCCTCTCACCCCCACCAGAGATGGGGTCCATGTGCTTTCACAGCTCCTGTGGTCAGCTTGCTTATCCTTGGAATGGGGTCTGCTGCCTGCTTTTGTGGTTCTAGGGATTAAACATAGGGCCTTCACTATGGGCCCTTAAAGGGCCTTAACGCTTTAAGGGGTTAGATCTCTAGCCCCTTTTTTATTATTTATTTGAAGCAGGGTCTTGCTGCATTGCTACGTTGCCCAAGCACGGCTCTAACTTACGATTCTCCTGTCTCGGGCTCTAAAACTGCCAAGATTACAGGCCTGTGACCCCTGGCCCTGCTTGCCAGTAGGTTTTTTTTTGCTCTCTGTTGGGCTACACCTCTCTAACAATTGTCCACAGTCTTGGGAAAGCCACATGCCTGCTCCCCGTGGGAAGTCACCTTCCTTGTAGTCACAGCAGTCCCGTCCTCCTCTCGTAGCTTTTGTGTTTTACTTCACAGATCTTTGTTTTTTTCAGTCCAACATGGTAGTCTTTCCCCCTGATGTCTTGTCAGGCTGGACCTGTGCCCGGTGTGCCAAAACAGATCCTTGCTTTACTCCAAGGGTTCCTCTTACGTGGCTCTTTAAATTTTAATTTACTTGTTATGGGATTTTTTTCTTCTTTTTTCTTTTGTTTTTTGTTTTACTGAGCCAGACTCTGAGGGTCTTCCTCCTGCCCAAGTTTCCAGAGTGCTGGCATCACTAGCATGTACTCCTGTGTCTTGCAAGAGTGTCTTGGGGGAGGAGATTTTGCTCAAAAATGATTTTGTGATTATCTTGTGATTTCAGTAATTTGTCTCCTAGTTTAAGACCCTACTTTTTAAGTTAAACAGCATGGAATGAAGCTTATGTGCCTGGTTTGTTATTGTTGGCTGTGATCTGTCTTGACTTCTGCTTGATGCTGCGTTTTCTGACTTCTACTCTTTTGCATGTGTGTGGGGCATTGGGGTTGAGTCTGGAACCTTCAGGCTGAGCTGCGTCTCCCATCACACTGTCACTTGATGTGTGTTTTGGTGCTGGGGATGGAGGCCAGGCCTCATGGAGGTCAGGCAGGTTGGTTCTGCTGCTGAGCCACATCTCCAGCCTGAACCACCCATGGTTCTATTTTTTCTATTTTTATTTATTTATTTTTCTATTTTTATTTATTTTTTTATGGCAGGGTGTCCCTCTGTAGCCCAGGCTGGTCCTGAACTCACTACGGAGCCCAGGCTGGCTTTGGGCTCACCGCAATCCTGCCTCAACCTCCCAAGTGTTGGGATTACAGGCGTGCACCACCACCACACCTGGTTTTTGTGGTTGGTGCTGGAGAATTGAACTCGGGGTGTTGCTCTTGGTAGGCAAGTGCTTTAACCAGCCCCCAAACTCTTTTTTTTTTTTAAATCTCATTTTACAGTAACTTTAGATTGGTATGAGTTGCAAGTAAAGGACAAAAGGCCCCCATTAGCCCCTTTTGCCACCATCTTCCCCATCACGGGTATCGTGGGTTGTTACTGCCAAGCCCTCTGCCGGCACCACGCTACAGTGCCGTCCCTTCTTTGCTCTCAGGCTCACACTCAGACCCAAGGCACAGGAGCTGCAAGCCTGTCTTTCACAGTCTCTTGTTTACTTGAGCAATTGTGTTTAAGATCAGGTTTAAACAGCTTAATAATAAGCCTGGCCCACTGTGCAGGCCTGTCTTCCTAGACCTCTGGGAAACCGAGGTAGGAGGATCACAAGTTCAAGCCCAGATTGGGCAATTTAGGGACTTAGCAAGACCCTGTCTCAAAATTAAAAATAAAAAATGGGGCTAGAGGAATGGCACAATGGCGAGAGTACTTGCCTAGCAAGTGCAGATCCCTGAGTTTGATGCCCCAGCACCGCATAAGCGCATAAGCGGCTGTGGTGGTGCACGCCTATAATCCCAGCACTCAGGAGGCTGAAGCAGAGAGATTGCTTTTTGTTCAAGGCCACCCTGGGTGACAGAGCAAGACCCTGTCTAAAAAAAAAATAGTAAGATAATTAAAAAATGATCAGGGATGTAGCTTAGTACCACACACACACAAAGAAAAGTATCAGTTATTGTTTTCTTTCTCAGCTGTTGCACTTATATGTGATACGAATGTGGCTTTGTCTCTTCCTTTATTTTTCCTCTCTTTTTTTTTAAATTCTAGAACCACGCTCCTTTGAAGTAGGAATGCTAGTGTGGCTTAAATACCAAAAATACCCGTTCTGGCCAGCAGTGGTAAGTACGATCTTCCTCCCTCTGAGCCGATCCCCGCACCCCCAGTTCCTGAGCCTCCAGTAGGGTGGGGGATATTGTGCTTGGGTTGTAGCTGGACAACTCAGTGGGGATCAGAAGATTGACCACAAACCCAGTTATCTAGGAAAATGCATTTGGTTGTTTGGGTGCAGTTTTGTAGAAGGTTCACAGAGTCAAATTTGTACCAGTCAGACATAGAAAAACCTGCCTGAAAAAAGAGCCAGCAGCTCGGCATGGTGGTATACACCTGTCATCCCAGTAGTCTGGGAAGAGAGATGGGAGAATCTCAGGCTCAAGCCCGGTCTGGGAAGCTTATTAACAAGACAGGCCCTGTCTCAGAATCACAAATTTAAAAGAAAGGACTGGGGTTGGAAGTGTGGTGCAAAGGCTCAGTGTTCAATCCCAGCGTTGCAGTAATAATGTAATATAATTAGGTAACTAAGTATTAGCAGTTGCTCATTTTAAGTGTTATGTGCTTCCGGCTCTTAACCCCTTATAGTGCATGAGCTTAGGTTTTATGGTAAAGATCGGTGGTGTTGGTATAGAGAGGGATCTGCTGCCACCTCGAAGCACCCGGAGTCTAGACGGTGACGTCTTTAGTTTGAGTGTTTCTTTGGTGAGGGTCTCTGTGCCTTTTTTCTTCCTTCATATTTTACTGTCTTTCTCTTGTGTCCTCTGCTGGCCCAGATGGGATTCTGATTATTCTGGGCATAGTCGTTCAGTTTCTCCTTTTTTTCTTTTTCTTTTTGAGACAGAATCTCGCTCTGCAGTTCAAGCTGTTCCTCAACTCACTGTGGAGCCGGGCTGGCCTTGAACTCAATCAAGGCAGTCCTCCTGAGTGCTAAGATTACAGATGGGGGCTACCATGCCTGGCTTGTGTGGTGTCAGGGAGTTAAACTCTTCCTCTAGCCCCCCTTTTAATTTTTGAAGTTGTTTTTATTTTTACCTTCTGTGATTTTAGGAATGTACCCAGGCCCTCACATACATTCTGTCCACGCTCAGCATGGAGCCCTGGCTGTCGTAATTTTTATTAAGAAACAATGATATTTAGCTGGATCCAGTGGAGCAGGCCTGTCATCCCAGCATTGTGGGAAGCTGAGGCAGGGGGAATCTCAATTTTGAGGGCAGTTTCGCACCTTAGCAATTACCTGTCTTGAAATAAAAATAAAAAATAAAAAATGACTGTGAATTGTAGCTCAGTGTGAAGGCCCTTGGCTCAATTCCCAGTACCACAAAAAAAAAAAGAGAAGAAAGAATGAAGTTTATATCCATGGGTTTTTTTGCTCTGCCACTTTCAAGAAACACTTTTACTGTTTTAATGGCCCTGACCTCATCTTCCTCACTAATTCCTCCCAGTGCATGGGTGATTTACTGCCAGAAAAGCAGATCAGAAATCTGCACCTCGGTTGCTAAGTCTATAATGTGACCCAAGCCTGCTGTGTGGATGAGCTAGGATCCCCCATACCCCGGGCACCTTTCCCTTACTAGAGGTTCTTCTATTCCCATCCGGATCCCGGGGTCCTGCTGAGCTGGCAGGTTGCTAGGATGGTGGGTCCCCAGGGGCTCCTTTGCTTTGTTTCTGTCACTCAGGGCCATCACAGGTAGGTCTCTGCTCTGCTGTGTCACTGGGACAGCTGACCCCGGCCATGGTGCTGAGAGCAGGCTGCCACAGTGGGTTACTGGCCTGCAACTAGGAAACCAAAACATAGCCAGGCATGGTGACACAGGCTGTTTTCCCAACACACTGGGAATCAGAGGCAGAAGGATTACAAGTTCAAGCCCAGCTTAGGGAATTTATTGAGCTCCTGTCTCAAAAAACTTCAGATAAAAAAAGGTCTGGGATGTAAATCAGTGTGTGGGCGCTGGGGTCAATCCCCTATACCTCCAAAGAAAAAGATAGCAAAACAGAAATTTCCCAGTTCCACCTAAATATGACATTCAGTGTAAGCCACAAGTATGGGCAGTTTCTTAGCATTCTGTGCTTTGGTCCCCTCCTGGGTCAGCCCGGCATGGTGGCTCATTCTGTGCTGGGCACATATCCCCACTGTCGCCCATGTATTCCTGACTCTGGTTTCTTGGATTTGCCACCAGGTGAAGAGTGTCCGGCGGAGGGACAAGAAAGCCAGCGTGCTGTTCATTGAACGGGACATGAACCCAAAAGGCAAAGGGTGAGACCACTGCTCCTTGCTCTCTGTGAGGGGACAGGACGTGGCGGCGGTGGCACAGGGAGGCCTCGAGCCGCTCGCTCACAGGATGGGGTTGTGAGACTGCAGTTGGGGAGCTCTGTCCACAGCTCTCAGACTTCCTCTTCTGGCTCTGGATGGTGGTCCAGGCAGGTGCTTGGGCACTGTGTGGCAAAGCGTGGGCCATGGAACCTGGGTCTCTGTCTCAGCCCATCTTCGGTCATTGGCCATTTGGCCAATTCTCCAGTCAAGGGTAAACTACGCTCATCATAGCCTTCCCCAGCTGACAACTTCTGAGGGTCCCAGACAAGCCACACTGGCCTGCTCTGTGCTCCCGACGCCCCTGCCATAGCCCTCCTTGGGCTACAGCGGGTTGCTGAGGATGGTTCCCGTTAGCTCTGGGACATGGCTAGTCACCTTCCATAAACATGCTGTTGCCTGTGACGGCCCCAGCTACCCTGCCGTGATGGGAGAAGAAGGGGAAGACGGGGCCCTGACATTCCCTGTCCCCTTTGCCCTCTCAGCATCACAGTATCTCTCCGAAGACTCAAGCACTTTGACTGCAAAGAGAAGCAGGCCCTCTTGGTAGGTAGATCTATTTTTTTGTTTGTTTGTTTTATGTTGGTTTGGATGTGTTTCGGTTTGTTTTTTGATACAGGCTCCTACTCTATAGCCCAGGCTAATCCTGAGCTTGCTCTGTAGCCTGCGCTGGCCTCAAACTCATTTCATTCCTCCTGCTGTGTCTTGAGTGCTGGATCACAGGTGTACATTACCATGCCCAGAAGTTTTGTTTGGTTTTGTTTGTAGTACTGGGGATTGAACCCATGGCCTTTGTACTGAGCTGTACTCTCAGCCCTTTTTCTGTTTTGAGACAAGCTCTTGCTAAGTCACTCTGGCTGGCCTCCAGCTTGTGATCCTCCTGCTTCAGCCTCGTAGAGCTGGGATTATAGGTGTATGTCACCACACCACATAAATGGTGTATCTTGTACCTGGTCAGCATGTTTTGTGTGTGACCTTGGAATCTGGGCTTCTGTGTGCCGTCAGGGCAAGGATTAGGTAGAGGCAGGCAGCAGGTGCTGGCATAGTTCTGGGTGGTCGCTCAGGATCAGTTACCACGTTGAATTCTCACAGGTGCCCTGGAAAGTTGCTGCTCCCGTTTCCCCATTTTACAAGAGGAAAAACTGAAAGGCAAACCCCAGGCACGTGGGCAGCTCCTGCCTCAGCCGGCTGTCCGCAAGCAGCCCCGAGGGGTGAGGCACCTGGTCTCTGGGCCTCTCGACACCACGTTTCTATTTGGCCAGTGCAAGAGTATGGGTGTGAGCCTGGTGTTACCCAAGTGTCAGATGGCACATGGCCGTCTTTTAGGCCACCTGTGTCCCCCCAGCTCACCTGTAGCTTTTCATCTCCTGTGTTGCCTTTCCAAAGCGAAAATGTCCTTTCTAGCTGGGTATGGTGGTGCACACCTGCAGTCTCCACGAGGCTGAAGGAGGAGGATCTCATGTTCTAGCCTAGCTTATTTAGTGTAGCTTCTACTCAAAATTAAGGAAAAAAAAAAAAAACTGGGCATCTTGGTGAACACCTGTAGTCCTAGCACTTTCTGAGGCCGAGGCAAGAGGATCATAAGTTAGAGCATGGCCTGGGCAACTTAGTGAGACCCTGTTTCAAAATAAAAAATAAAAGGGGCAGAGAATATAGCTCAGGGATATGAGGATCCCTAGGTTCCATTCACAGTACAAAAAATAAGTCTGTTTCAAGTTTGGGAATTCTTGCTTTGTTGTTATTACCTCCCACAAAAAGAAAGGAAAAAAGAACGATTAACCGAACAATTCGATAGATGGCAGGAGGGTTGCATGTTCTGAGGCCAGCCTGGACAGCTTAGTGAGGCTCTGTCTTTCACCATCAAAAATTAAAGGGAGGCCTGGAGGCATAGGTCAGTGGTTAAAGTGTTGGCTCATCACCACATAAGCTGAGTGTGGTGGTGCACACCTGTAATCCCAGCCCTGGGGAAGCTGAGGCAGGAGGATTGCTGTGAGTTCAAGGCCAGCCTGGGCCGTATAGTGAGTTCAGGATCTCCTGGCTTACGCTGTGAGACCCTCCTGCCTCTGTGGCCCTCAGGAGCCTGTATTGTCAGTTCTCATAGCTGTCTGGTGTTCATCTTCTGAAAGTTGTCCTTATGGTGACCTTGGACAAACCTTGGGCCCGTGTCCTACAAGATTATTCCTCTGATAAGTCAAGTAGCCGAGGGTAGAGATAGCCTGGGCTTTATAGTCACAAGTCCAGATGTGGCCCGTCAGTGTCTGGCCAGCCTGGAACACACTCAGTCCCTCTGAGAAGAGTCCAGTTCACCCAGAATCAAGGGCGGGTGGTGCAGGCCACATACCAGTTAGGGCAGCGCCTGCTTGCTGTAGACACATGCCTCAAACACATAAAGAATGTAAGTCATCACCAAAAACATTTCAATCATGAGAAAATTGAGAAATATCTTTGAGGTGACCTGGGATGCTTGAGAAATACTTAGTTCCCAGCGCCTGCTTTTTTCTGGTATAGGGATCCACACCCAGGGATGTTCTACACTGAGTTACACTCCCGACCCCTTATTTACTTACTTACTTACTTACTTACTTACTTACTGAGACAACCTCACTTTGTAGTCCTGGCTGGTTCTGAACTCACTTTGTAGCCCAGGCTGTCCTTGGACTTAGGACAGTTCTATTTCCCCAGCCTCTCGAGTGTGTACCACCATTCCCAAAAACCACTGTGCCATTCCTCCAGCCCCTTATTTATTTTCAGAGAAGGTCTCACTCCGTAGTACAGGCTAGTCCTGAACTCACTGTATCCCAGGCTGGCCTAGAACTCATGGCATTGCTCCTGGCTCCGCCTCCAGGGTGCTGGGATTATAGGCTCGCAGCACCACACTCAGCTTATGTGGTACTGGGAAGCAGACCCAAGGCCTGTGCTTGTTAAGCCAGTGCTTTGACTGGTGAGTTCTGCTTATGGCCCTCCAATATCTTTAAGTGGTTGGAATTACAGCCTCTGAGCAGCAGCCTCGCAGAGACAGATAGCCAGGCAAGCGCAGGGCTGGCAGGCAGCAGGCTTGTCGGCCCCTTGTGGGATGGTTCTGATTGTGTGGCACTGTCGAGGCGCTGGTCGCCGCACTTGGTGCTCTCATGTGCTGCTCTGGTGTCTCACCACTTGCTGCAGATGGATGGCAGGAGCCCGCACCACCAAGCCGCCATGGAGTCTGTGGTCACACTGGGCTGGGTGTGATGCCTGTTATACCAGCCGGTGTTTCCCTATGGCCACTGGCCCTTGGGTGCCTGTTTGCCTGTGAGGATGGAGCAGCCTTAGCAAGTATTGGCTTGGGCAGCGCCCTCCCTGGTGAGGGCATCGTATCCCCCAGTGACCCTGCTGCATACGGCGTGAGGCAGCTCGTGGATGTGGGAAGAGCCCTCTCAGACAACCTTCTGACTTATTTTCCCCTCTAGTCCTACGGATTGAGCCATAGCTTGCAACAGCCACAGCCTGTGCAGCATTGGGATGACAGGCAGCATGCCACTGTGCTGGGCTCTTACTTTATTTTGAGGAAGGGTTTCTCGTAAATTGCCCAAACTGGCCTTGGGCTTGCGATCATGTTGCTTTATTTTAGCTCCCCAGGAGTTGAGTTGAGGTAGCAAGTGCCACCATGACCAGCTGATTTTTTATTTTTATTTTTTATTTTTGGACACAGGGTTTTGCTGTTTAGTGCAGACTGGTCCTGAACTCACTATGTAGTTTAGGCTGGCTTCAAACATACGGCAATCTTCTTGCCTCAGCCTCTTGAGTGCTGAGATGACAGGTTCACACTACCATGTTCTACTTAGATGGCGTTGGGAAATCAAGCTCAGGGCCTCGTGCTGGCTAGGCAAGCTTTCTATGCACTGTGCTATTCCTCCAGTCCAGATTTTGTGACTTAAAGGTCTCTGGCTGATGATAGTATTGGTTATAAAGGAGGCGTTTATCTACGTGCAATCCCAAGAGCTGGCCCTGCATGACGGGGTTACTAGTGGCCGTGGCCATGGCCATGCAGCTAAGTCCCCAGGCCTCACTTGACCTGGGCAGTTGTGGGCAGTGGGCTCGGCCAGGCCCTGCAGTTCAGGAGTAGCCCTTGGGCTGGGAAGGAGGTCACCTGCCCCGTAGCAGGGACGTGGTCAGGGGTCCTGCTGCCCAGCTGCTACCCTGCCCTTTGCTCCTTCAGGATAAAGCCAAGGAGGACTTCAACCAGGCCATTGGCTGCTGCGTGTCACTCATCACTGACTACCGGGTGCGGTTAGGTATGGGGTCACACCTGGGGGGACCACCCTGGACCGGACCTACGCGGGGAGGCTGGGCCAGTGGCATGAGCCCCTCAAGTCCCATCCCTGGCTTCCCCAGCCTGGGTTCACCCTGCTGGTCTGGTCACGCTCCTATAATGTACTTGTACACAGAGGCCAAGTGGGGACAACATGAGGACCAGAGGGCATGGTTTCCCTTTGGAGAGAAAGGGGTCTGCACCTGTCCCCAGGCCAGTGGTTGAGGTTGTGGGGAGTGGAGCTAGTGATCCCCCACAGGCTTGGGTGGTGGTATCTAACCGCATGTGTCTTTCCACTTCCCACAGGCTGTGGCTCTTTCACTGGCTCCTTTCTGGAATACTTCGCAGCTGACATAAGTGAGTCCCAAACCTACCCTTGAGCCCCTTGCACGTTGGGTCTGCTGCCCTCTGGACATTTTCTGTGGCCACAGCTGGTGGGGGCGAAGCATGGGCCATAGTGCTGCCCATGTGAGCACAGTGGGCTTGCCCCTGCCTGTTGGAGGCTGCCCAGCCACGAGGCGGGGTCCCATTCTACCTTCCTGCCCCTTGTCCCACAAATGCTGTCTGTGTTGGCCCTGTTCCCGAGGAAAGGCCGTGTAGGTCAGGTTTTTATTTTTTGGTTTGTTTTTGGTGATCCTGAGGGTAGACCTGGGGCCTTCCCACCCGTGTCCTTAGCCCTGTTATTTACTTACTTATTTTTCTTATCCCCCCAGCCCTGTTGTTTTGGTGGTTTGTTTTGTTTTGGTTTCGAGATGGTCTAGCTCTGTAATCTAGGCTAGTCTTGAACTTACTATCTCATTGTGTAGCCCAGGCTGGCCTTGAACTCAAGGCAGTCCTCCTGCCTCAGCCTCCAGAGTGCTGGGATTACTGGTGTGTACCACCATGCCCAGTTTATGTGGTGCTGGGGAATCAACTCAGGTACTTAGTGCCTGCTCGGCAAGCGCTTTAACTGCTGAGCTATTCCTTCAGCCCTCTTGATTTGTTTTTGATTTTGAGACAGGGTCTTGTTAAGTACCCAGGGTGGCAAGTTGCAGTCCTCATGTTTCAGCCTCCCAGAGTTGTGAGATATAGGCCTGTGCCGCTAGCCCAACTTTTTTTTTTTTTTTAACTGGATCTTCCTAAGGTGCCAAGGGTGGCCTTAAATTTGGAACCCTCTTGCCTCAGCCTCTGGAGTAGCTGGTATCACAGGCATGTGGCATGGCGCCTAGTTGGCTAAGAAGGTTCTTTAAAAACTTAACAGTTCTACTCCAGTGGCTTCCAGAGAACTTGAGGCCCTTCAGGTTTTTCTCTTAGAGACTGGGCCGCAGTCCCTGTCCCACACTCTGGCTTTGCATGTTCAGTACTCTCCTGGCTTTGTGCCAGTGAATGTGATCTGCTCCTGGCTACTGAGACCACCATGTCATACCTTTCCATGGCAGGTTATCCTGTTCGGAAGTCCATCCAGCAGGACTCAGCAGGGACCAAGTTTCCACAGCTGAGCAGGGGGGACCCCAAGGAGCCTGAGGGTGACAGCCCACTGGGGCACAGACAGCCCTGCCGGAAGGTGCTGCCTGACCGCTCACGGGCTGCCCGGGACCGGGCCAACTGGAAGCTAGTAGAGTACATTGTGAAGGCCCGGGGAGCCGAGAGCCACCTGCGGGCTATCCTGACACGCGGGAAGCCGTCACGGTGGCTGCAGACATTTCTGAGCTCAGGCCAGTATGTGACGTGTGTAGAGACCTATCTGGAGGACGAAGAACAGCTGGACCTGGTGGTCAAGTACCTGCAAGGTGTCTATAGCGACATGGATGGTGAGGCGCTGGCACCAGCCCACTGTGACCGTATCCGCTTCATCCTGGATGTGCTGCTGCCTGAGGTGAGCTGGTGGGGATACTGGGACACCAGCTGGTCACATCTGGACGAGGGGCTGGGGACTTGGTGGCTGAGCTATATTATCAGTGCTGGGGATGTGTGTGGCTCGGTCTGCCCTCTGCCCTGGCCACTCAGAAGTTACAGGAGAGAGAAGTTTGTGTCAGATATAGTGGCACAGGCCTTGTGAGCCCAGCACTGTGGAAATCTGAGGCTGGAGAATCACAAGTTCAAGCCCAGCCAGTATAACTTAGTGAGACTTCGTCTCAGGAAAAAAAAAAAAAGCATGGTGGTACGTGCTCGTTCCAATACTGAGGAGCCTGAGACAGGAGGATTACATTGAGTACGAGGCCAGCCTGGGCTACATAGTGACTTCAGAACTGGCTTTGCCTGCAGAGCAATTTAATAAATAAATATGAATATGAATAAATAAAATAAAAAATTTTAAGAATTTATAAGGGCTGAGCATGTAGGTCAGTGGTAGACCGCCTCGGTTCCTTCCATCCCCTGCACCTCCACAGAAGAACAGAAAAAAAGAGGTTCTCATCCTGTTGAGTATACATAGCCACAGTCGTGAACTTGGGGTAGGGCCTAGGGCTACACAGAGCCCGTGTGGGGTAGACCGCCTCGGTTCCTTCCATCCCCTGCACCTCCACAGAAGAACAGAAAAAAAGAGGTTCTCATCCTGTTGAGTATACATAGCCACAGTCGTGAACTTGGGGTAGGGCCTAGGGCTACACAGAGCCCGTGTGGGGCACCGTAGCGACAGGCATCGGGCGTGTAGTACTGCTGCAGCTTTTTTTTTTTTTTTTTTTTTTTTTTTTTTGAGATAGAATCGCACTCTGTAGTCCAGGCTCATCCTGAACTCACTGTGTGTAGCAATTGGCCTTGAACTCCTAGCAGTCTTCTTGCCTCGGCCTCCAGGCATGCGTCACCTGACCCAACTTATGTAGTTGGTGCTGGGAAATCAAACTCAGGGTCTTGCACTTGCTGGGCAAGGCTCTTAAGTGCTGTGCTGTTCCCCAGCCCATGTGCTTCTGAAGAGAACATGGAGACCCACGTTGTGTGACCCTAGAGGTGAGGAGTGTTCAGAGCCTGTCGCATAACATTAGCTTTTGAGGAAGGACACCCTCAAGCTCCTTTCACCCATACATATTCCAGCGTATATCTATTTGTGATTGTCGTGACTCCAGTGGCTGCTGGTTGGAGCAGGTGCAGACTAGGGACGTTGCTCACCACTTTGCAGTGCCCATAGAGCATCCCAGCCTCAGGGTCCCCAGAGCTGAAGACCTGCTCTAAACCATAGGATTTTTTTTTTTTTTTTTTTTTTTTTTTTTTTTTTTTTTTTTTTTTTTGAGACAGGGTCTCATTCTGTAGCCCAGGCTGGTCCTGAACTCACTTGTGTAGCCCAGGCTGGCCTTGGACTCAGAGCAATCTGCCTGCCTCAGACTCATGATGAGTGCTGGGATTATAGGCATGCCCCACCACACCCAGCTTTATGTGGTGCTGGGGAATTGAACTCATAGCCTTGCAGTTACAAGGCAAGCACTTTAACCACTGTATCATTCCGCTAGCCCCTATTATTATTATTATTATTATTATTATTATTATTATTGATCATATGTTCTCTTTTTTGAGACAGAATCTCCCTGTATAACACTGTTTCATCTTTAACTTGCAGCCCTCCTGCCTCAGCCTTCTTAGTGGGCCACTATGCTTGACTCCATCAGGATTCTTTAAAAAATGTGTTTGTTGACAGTGAGTGGTTAGTGAAGGCTTTGTGTTTGATTTCCTACCACCATAGAAGCTGGGCATGGTGGTGTATGCCCTCATTCCCAGCCCTCAGGAAGCTGGGGCAGGAGAATAAATATTTCCCTGAGTCCAAGGCCTGCCTGGGCTACAAAGTGAGTTCAGAACCAGCCTGGGCTGCAGAGCGAGATGCTGTCTTAAAAAAAAAAAGTGTGTGCTCTAACTAAAATACTTCAAAATACTTCATTTAACCTATGAAAATTAAAACTGATTCCTTAATATTGGTCATTTTTTGTATATTCCAGTTCCTCCCTGTTCTTGTTCTTCCCTGTCCCCTTCCCCTGACACAGCAGGTGGAACCCCAGCCTTGTAGATGCCAGGCAGGTGCTCACCTCTAGGCAGCATCACCAACCTTTCATTTTGTCTTGAGACAGTGTCTTACCGAGTTGCCTGGGCTAGGCTAGAATTTACTGATCCTTCTGCCTCTTCGCCTCTGAGAGAGCTGGGCGCGGGTCACCAGGCTTGGCTATTCTTTTGTTTGCTTTAAGTTTTGTTTTATGTGGCTAGTCTTTCTGTATCTTTTAGTTTCTTTATAAAAGTACGTTTACACATTTTCAAACACTCCCTTTTGAGTTGGGGGGTCCCGCCTTATACTGTCCGCTTTTGTACTTTGTTTAATACAGTTCAGTTTCTGCTGTATGTTCCTCTCAAGTAGAGTCATCTGTAAAGGGAGCGTGTGCTGGGATGGCAGGCATGGCCCACATGCCCAGCTTCTATGGGGCTGGGGAATTGAACCCTGGGCCCTGGGCTTGCTATGCAAGCACTTTAACTGCTGACCTATTCCTCTAGCCCTATGTGCTTTTCATGACATGAATTATTGTCTGTGATCCTGATTACATTACTTACTTAGTCCCGAATCTCATGTCAAGTGAAAATTTTATGGATTCTAGTGTGTGAGGTTTGGAGGTGTAAACTGGCCATGTGTGGTGCACGTGGGGCTGGCTTAGGCCGTGTGTAGATTCCATTGTCACTGGCCACCTGACCCTGCTCGCTCTCACTGTGCGTGTGTGAGGAGTGTGATACTGGGAATGGAGCCCAGGGCCTTTACACTGAGCTATATCCCTAGCCCATATTAGTTTTGGTTTTGAGACAGTGTTTCGCTGAGTTGTAGGTTCACCAGGCCAGGCTCAGAGTTGTTATCCTGCTGCCTCGGCCTCTAGAGCGTGGGGCAGACCGGCGTGTGCCCTGCTCGGCCTCATTCTGCATCCCTACAGGCCATCATCTGCGCCATCGCCGCCGTCGACGCCGTGGACTACAGGACTGCTGAGGAGAAGTACATCAGGGGACCGTCCCTCGGCTACAGGTTGGCTCCAGGGCCCTTCCCAGCGTGTGTCATGTGTCTTGTCGTTGGCTTTCCGGGAAATGTCTGCCGGTGCTGATGGGTTTACCCACAGTCCTGAGGAGTCACCACAGAGACCTGTGGATGCTCCTGTCTTCTGGGCAGCGTGTGTGGTGGCCAGGGTCTCGTGGCTGTTGTACAGACAAGCTGGATGCGAGCCAGGCTTGTGGCCAGGATACTGTGTTCCCTGGAGCCCCAGCTCAGAGCAGCTTAATGGCCAGCAGCAGCCTCGGGACCTGTCGTGCGCTTGGCTCCATCCCTAATCTCCTTTGGCGGGACAGGCCTGTGTGTTTGGACTCTCCCTTGGCCCGTGCCGGCCCCACGACTGTTTGACAGAATAGAGGGAAATTAAAAATCATTGCCCCATCAGGAGAGAAAGTGCTGGGATCAAGACGTTTCTGTCCTGCCAGTGTGGCAGCTGTCTTTGCTTTCTGGCCCCAGAGCCCCTAATCCTCCTCTGGGCACACTGCCAGGCCTGGCTGAGAGCTGGTGGGCCCCCGGGTGGTGATGGCGCAGGCCCGAGCAAGAGCCACGGGCCAGGACCCCCTTCCGGGGGCACCTGGGCCAGGACACTGTCCCCTCAGGGCGCACATCTCCAGGTGCCATCCCCTTGGGGTACGCATCCCAGGCGCCGGTACCCCGCCTCATAACGCCCATCTGGCTTCAGGTCTCATGACATCAGAAAGCTGCCTACAAAAAGAGATTAAATTTGGCTTTGTTTGCAAGAGTTTTGACCCAGCCCAGTAACAGAACTGGGAAGCTGCTGGGAAAGTGGCATAGACCTGTGGTTCCAGCACTCTGGGAGGCTAAGGCAAAAGGGTTGCTGGTTAGAGTCCAGTCTGGGCAACATAATGATTTTATTTTATATTGAGTTTTTGGTACTGGGGATCAAGCCCGGAGCTTTTACACTGAGCTGCATCACTAGTTTATTTTTTAATTTTGATTACTGAGCTGACCAAGGTGGGATCAAACTTGTGATCCTCCGGCCTAAGCCTCCCACATGGCTGAGATTGTAGGCCTGCACTACCAGATTGGCTAATTTAGAGATTTTAACAAGACTCTGTCTCAAAATAATAAAAAGGCTGGAGTACAGGATAAAAGATCTGGGTTCAATCTCCAGTACCATCAAAAAAGAAGAAAATCTTGGAAAGACCCTTGGAAACAGAATCTTGGTGGGTTTTCACTGGCTCTTAGCCACCTGTCCTCTCCCAGCACACTTGGTGCATGGACCAGACAGGTGGCTGTGGGAGACAGATGTTATCCCTTCTGAGCCCTTGGCCTGGACAGCTGCCCTCTTCTGTGGCCCTTCCTCGGTGGGGCTCCTCTTAGATGGGGCTAGGAGTGGGCCTCAGCAGTTAGAGCCCTTACCTGGAAGGTGCAAGGCAAGGCCCTGGGTTCAGTCCCGTAGCACCACATAAAAAATTACCTGAGTGTGGTGGCACATGCTTATAATCCCAGTACTTAGGAGGCTGAAGCAGGAGGATTGCCATGTGTTCAAGGCCAGTCAGGCTACATAGTGAGTTCAAGACCAGCCTGGACTACAGAGTGAGACCCTGTTTCAAAAAACTGAACCTCTGAGGTGACTTCCATTTTTCATACTGGTGTCTTTCATCATGACAGTGCACAGCTGGGCAAGGCACGTTAGTACAACTCAGAAGTCAGACTAGGCTGTGGTCTAAACTGCACTTGGTCCGTAGCACCTGTCTCCTTAGCCTCATTGTCTCAAAGAAAAAAGTGGATATTTCTCATTTACAAAAAATGCTTTGGGGCGTTGCTGAGTGGTTAGAGTGCCTGCCTGTCATGCTAAAACGTGAGTTTAATTTCCCAGTACCACATAAAAATTAGCTGTAGCTCAGCCATTAAAGCACATGATTAGGGACTGGAGGAATAGCTCAGTGGTTAAGCGCTTGCCTAGGAAGTTCAAGGTCATGGACTCATTCCCAGCACCACATAAGGTGGGCATGGTGGTACACGCCTGTAATCCCAGCACTCAGGAGGCTGAGGCAGGAGGATTGTTGTGGATTCAAGACCAGCCTGGACTATAGAACAAGACACCTGAGACTTGAACTCGGGTCCTTTGCACTGAACTGCATTCCCCACCCATTTCTTTGTTTTTGAGACAGGATCTTGTTAAGTTGCTGCATTATCAGGCCAGGCTTGAACTTGTGACCCTCCTGCTTGTCTCCCAGAGTGCCCGGATGCCTGTGCCACTGGGTCCAGCTTTTCTTTTAAAAGCACCATGGTTAATTACTAATGGGACATATCCACTTTTGTATTCTGCAGGGAAAAAGAAATATTTGACAACCAGCTTCTAGAGGAACGGAAACTGCGCCGGTGATGGTCTACACACCGTCCCATGCCCAGGCCGGGGCCACCCTGTGCCCTGCAGAGTCCCTGGGCAGTGTGGCCTTGGGGGACACCTTTGGCTGCCATGTGCACATGCTGTAGGAAGCCATGACCCCTGGAAGCGTGCTGGTTCCGGACCTCGTCCGTAGGCGTGGCGTGCTGTGGCACTACCCGTGCCTCTGCTGGCCATCTCCGGAGACGCGCTTCCTGGCAGGCTTCCAGCAGAACCCACTTCCTGCCCATTCTTCACCGGCGCTGAAGGCACGCAGTGTTTTTGCATTTCCCATCACATCCAGGAATACATTGGAGTTTTTAAAAAGTGTCTGATGTGCTGTCTGGGAATATTAGTGTGTCCTCCTCTCTTTGTGTCTGTGTGGTACTGCGGATCAAGCCCTCAGCCTTCACAGTGAACTATACACCCAGCAGTTTTTGTTTTGTTTAATTTTGAGTCAGAGTCTCACAAAGCTGCCCGGGGTAGGTTGGAACTTAGAATCCTCTTGTCTCAGCCTCTCAAAGTCCTGGGATTCCAGGCCCCAACCTTGGGGCCCAGCCTGTGCTTAGCTTGTCCTGTCCCATTTCCCTGTAGTGCGGTTTCCTGCAGGTCCACTCTGCCACACCGGGTCATACAGAAAGCCCCATCTCATGACAGGCAGGACCACAGGGGCCAGCTGTTGCCTGGACATCATGGGCCCAGGGAACCGTCAGCTCCTTGGCCCGCTGGCCTCTCTCCACTGGTCGCTGGAAGGTAGGAGGTGCGGCCTGTAGCTCTTCACCCAGGTCACCTTGGTCCTCCCTGTCCTGGGCCAACCGCTGCGACCTGGTAATCCCCCTGCACAGCTGGAGGATCCCTGTGGCCACTTCCCCCCCTGGTGGCGAGCGCAGGATCTGTAGGCCATGAGGTGGGGCCAGAGAAAAGGCAGCTGGTCCTGCACCTGGCGCCGGGTCCTCCAGCACGGCCAGGGAGAGTATACAAAGGAGTCGCAGGCTGGGGCACAGCCGGGCAGCTGCCGCAGTGTCGAAGGCCCTGACTTCTCTTCCACAGTACTCACAAGCTGAGCGTGATGGTGCATGCTTGTCTAATCCCAGCACTCGGGGGCTGTGAGATCGAGGTGAGCCTGGGCTGTGTCGTGGATTCCAGACCAGCACCAGCCTGGACTGCACAACGAGACCCTGTCTTAACGAAGAAAAAACAGTGGCAGACCTGGGAATTCTTTTTCCTCAGCTGACACCCCAGCTGTGTGTGGAAGTTGGTGTTGGCCACGGGAGTTTTCACTGTGACTTGCAGGTGAACCTGGAATCAGGAGCCCAACCCAGCCTGGATGAGTGGTGGTTTAGGGCCTCGTGGTCCCCCATGCTGGGTTCCATCTGAGACCTGGTGTGCGAGGTCTGGGCCCTCTTCCAGCAGGGCGAGATCAGGATGAGGTTCTCACCGGCCTGTCGGCCTGTCGTCCTGACTCCCTGGGAGCCGAGGCAGGAGGGGTGTGAGTTTGAGCCCAGCCTGGGCAACTCTGCCTCGGAGCCAGAAAGAAACCTGGGCTGGGGTGGAGCTAAGTCCCCCGTGGTGCAGACTCCCAAGGCAGACCTCTATCCTAGCTGGAGCCCACAGGACAGCTGGGCTCACTCAGGAAGTGACATCCTGCCGAGCTGAGCTGTTGCAGGGCGAGGTGGCCGCTGCTGAGCTCAGTGCGGAGGAGTTCCATGTCGTGAGGGGAGGAGGGGAGAGTGAGGCTGGCCTGGGCCGGGTGGTTCTGGTTCTGCCGGCAGGGTCCAGAGCCAGAAGGGAGTTCTCCAGGCTTCCCCAGTTACTGCACTTCGCCTCCTCAGTTACTGCACTTCGTGGGGGAGAGCGCCCCCAGTGGGGGCCCGAACTGCAGCTGGCCCTGGTAACCAGCCAAACACCACACCTGGTCTCTCCTGGAATCTTGGCACAACGTGCTTCTTTTTCTCACTCTGCAGCCCAGGCTGGTCCTGAACTCACTGTGGAGACCAGGCTGGCCTTGGACTCATGGCAATCCTGCCTCAGCCTCCTGAGTGCTGGGATTACAGGTGTGTACCACCACAGCCAGTTTATGTGGTGCCAGGGAATTGAACTCAGGGTCTTGAGCCTGCAAGGCAACCACTTCAACAGCTGTGCCATTCCTCCAGCCCCCTTATTTCTATTTTGAGACACATTCTCACTATCTTGCCTAGGCTGGGCTCAAGCTTGCCATCCTCCTGCCTCAGCCTCCCAGAGGGCTGGCATTACAGGCCTATTCCACTGTGTCCCGCATCAGACTTTTTATTACATTATTTTGTTTTTGCAGTGTTGGGGGTTATGTGGTCTTCTGTTTTGTTTTGGGGACCGGGGCCTGAACCCAGGACCTTACGCGTGCGAGGCAGTGCTCTACCACTGCACTATATCCTCGGCCCAGTGCTGGAAATGAAACCTAGACCCTTTGCTCTGAGCTACATCCCCAGCGCCTTTTCATTATTTATTTGAGACAGGGTCTTGCCAGATTTCTGAATTGCCCAGCTTTGGCTCTACTTGTGATCCTTCTGCACCAACAGGTCCAGCTTGTTTCCTGGCTTCGTAGGGTGTTTGTTCAGGGCTGCAGAAATAGCACAGCACAGCCTGGGCTGCAGAGTGAGAGTGCTTGCCTAGCAAGTGGAAGATCCTGAGTTCAACTCCTCAGCACCACAGAAACCCCGTGTGGTGGCACATGCCTGTAATCCCAGCATTCAGGAGGCTGAGGCAGGAGGATTGCTGTGGGTTCAAGACCAGCCTGGACTATAGAACAAGACACCTGAGGGTGTTTGTTTAAGACCTGTCCCAAGGTTACTGAGGCAGGTTCTCTTTGGGGGCAGTTTCATGTCTAGTCTTCAGGCAGCAAGATATGCCCGGTAAGGAACGTTGTGAAGCATCGTCTCCTGAGGGCCAGGGTAACCGTCACCGTCACGACCTAGCTGCTTCTGAAACATCTAGAGGCCAGACCTGATCTACC
Organism: Ctenodactylus gundi; assembly: GCA_004027205.1. Classification (NCBI taxonomy): domain Eukaryota; kingdom Metazoa; phylum Chordata; class Mammalia; order Rodentia; family Ctenodactylidae; genus Ctenodactylus; species Ctenodactylus gundi. The sequence continues at coordinate 17,652 of PVKB01004994.1, read as the reverse complement.
ACGTCCCCACAGGGTGCTGTCCACAGCAACCCAGGCCCTGGCTCCCCAGTGCTTGGGTACCCTTGCACCGTGCACTCCGGGGCTGGGGTGCTCTCCAGGACGGGCATCCTGCGGGCTGCAGGGTCTGGGCTCCAGTTGCTATGTGCTAGGAACTCCCCCAGGCGTGACAGCCGCACCCCTTCCCACAGAGGGACCCAGGTCCCCTGGGACCTCGCCCACTTGTCCTGCTGTGGCAGGGACTGTGGTATTCCCAGCCCCACTGCTGGTGGCGTTTCCTGATGTCTTCACCAGCTGCCACCACCCCAGGGAACCTTGGAGCCATGTCGCTGGACCCCCTTCCCCAAGGCTGGTGTCCGGTATTACTGCAGCTTCAGGCAGCGGCCGACGGTGGGTCAGCTTCTCCCGATCTGCGTTCCCACTCTTGGGGAGCACTGAGGACGGGCAGAGAAGGGGACTGGGGACTGCTGTTGTCATCCCGTGTGGTACCTCGCCTCTCAGTGTGTGAGTCCCTGTGCTCGTCGCTGGGGCTCTGTCATGTCATGTGGGGCTTCCTCCTCCTCCTCCTCGTCCTTCCTCCCCTACTCCCTCCTCTCGACCCCACCCCTTCTCACAGCACCCTCCCTCCCACTCCCCATCAATCTGCTCCCCTCAACTGGTGTCCAGAGACTCGGAATTCTGCCCTCACACCCCTTCTGTCCACCCACCTGTTTAGCAGGGGGACAGGCTGGTCGCACCCTCAGTTTCTTCTCCTGCAGTGGGACAGACCACCCCACAACCTCCCAGTGGGAAGCCCTGTTTCTGAGGCTCAGAGCCCTGGAAACAAGTGCAGCACTAGAGCTAGAACCCCAGGAGACCCGGCTCCCCCGGCAGTCCCCTGCTCTCCGTGGGCTGGTGGGAGTCCTCCCAGCACAGCCCCTCAGAGCCCGCCACCCCCAGTCTGCCACGACAGTCCCCTGTCACCCAGAGTCCCTGGGAAGATGACCCTCACCCTACACTGGCATGAGAGGAGCCAGCCCCTCCCATGGCGCGGCTCCCTGCCGGTTACCAGCAATCGCGGCCTCCCAGGGGAGCCTGGGAAGATGCAGTTAGTGACTGTGAGCGGCCACCATGTGCTGATAGAGAACTGCCAGCCAGGGGTTGTGGCACAGACCTGTAATTCCAGCATTCTGGGAGGCTGAGGCAGGAGGGTTACAAGTTTGAGCCCTGTCTGGACAGTTTAGCAACTTAGTAAGACCCAATCTCAAACACCAAAAACTCGGCCCAGCCCAAGGAGTAGGCCTGTAACTCCAGCACTCACTGAGCGGAGGCAGGATGACCTTGAGTTGGAGTCTCCATTGGGAACCACAAACAGCAAAACACCGCATGGTCCAGAAAGGCTCCGGGCACCATCCGCTTTTCAGATTCTGGCCGCCTAGTCCTTGCCTCCCCCAGATCTCATCTCCGCCGTCTCTGCCCTCTAGGGCGCCCCTTCCGTGGCGTGCTGATACAGCCTGCTTCCCCATGACGCCCCTGTCTCCTGCACCTCCTGTCCCCAGAGGCTTTGCTTGGTGCTGGAGCTCCGCACCTTGGAGGGGTACGAAAAGTGAGGCCTGCCTGCTACAGCCTCAGTTTCCCCATTCGTAAAATGAGCAGAAGATACCAAAATAGGGGCTGACAACACAGCACATGGTGCAAAAGCCCTGCATTCAACCAGTACCCCCCCCCAAAAAAAAAAAAAAAAGTCAAATGATACGCAAAAGGATAAGCTGTGGCAGGAGGATTGCCATATATTGGAGACCAGCCTGGACAACATAGTGGGTTCAGGACCAGCCTGGACTACAGAGCAAGACCCTGTCTCAAACCAAAAAAAAAATTTAACCATGCAAAAAAAAAAACTGGGAGGAAAGTCTGTTTTGGAATCGTAAGATCTCAAATGGGAAAAGAACTCTGAGTTTCCAGCTAAATAGGACGCCAGAAGTTATGCCGAAACCCGGGATCGAACCAGGGACCTTTAGATCTTCAGTCTAACGCTCTCCCAACTGAGCTATTTCGGCACGCCAATGGGGATCGCTTCCACCTAGACTCCGCCTAGAACCGTCATAGCCCACACAGGCGCCAACCACACGTGCTCGTGCCGCGCATGCCTCGTAGGTTCGCGCTGGAGGACCCTTTTCAGCGCCGTCTCTGTGGCGCAATCGGTTAGCGCGTTCGGCTGTTAACCGAAAGGTTGGTGGTTCGAGCCCACCCAGGGACGAGGCTGAGATGTTTTGCTTTCCCAAATCAAGGATATACTACGTTTGCTTTTGCTACCTGTGTCTCAACATCCTTATACTCGGGTCACAGAGTGCTGCTAGTAGTGTCTGGGGACGCGCAGCGCGGGCACGAACTCCGAGGCCAGAGGCGTAGCGGAACGGCTCGCCTCGAGGTTCCGGTTTCCCCAGACGCGCCGAGGTGATTTAGGTGAAGGCCCCGGGAACTCGGAGCGCTAAGGGGGACGGACCGCAGAGGTTGTCTGAAGGCCGAGAGCAAGATGGCGGCTCCGGCGGGTGAGTGCGCTAACGGGGTGACCCGGGAGTTCTTGGCGTCTCAGTCGCGGGAGCGTCAGGAGACAGGGCTGCAGCCCCTTCGGATGCTAGGGCCGTGGTTTCTGAGGGCGTCGGAACCTGGGGTCTGGGGGCATCATGGTCCACAGCCGGGGCTGGGGGACGTCGGGGACCCCGGAGTCCCCGACGCGGGTATTGCACTCACCTGACAGGTGAGGATTTGAGGTCCAAAGTGGGACCAGGCGGGAATGGGACTCGAGCCACGGAGGCCGCCCACCCTGCGCCCTGCAGGCCCCTCACCGGCCCTGGGGAGCCGGGGTCACCCAGCGCTCGCGGGCTGTCCTGCTCCGCGGCCCTGTGGCCAGTCAGGCGAAGAAGGAAGGCTTCCGACGCCTCTGATAAAGCGATTACACGCACGGAATAGAATCATTGGATCACAAAGGCAATTCGATGTCCTCGGAGAGTCATCAAATATTATTTACAAATATTGTAAACCTGATTGGTAGCTGGTGGTCTGTAGTTACTTTTTAATTTTATGTATTGACTTATTTAATGATTTTTAGTAGTTGGGAATGGACGCAGAACTTCACACTGACCTCTATCTCCAACCAATTTTTTTAGAAATTTGAGACATAGTCTTGCCAAATTATATAGTCAGAACTTCAACTGAGGATCCTCCTGCCTCAGCCTTCCTCGGTGGTGGGATTACAGGCGTATGTCCCCGCGCCTCCACCTTACACTTTTTTAAGTAGAGAAATTGAGGCTCAAGGAAAGCTCATGCAGGAGTCCAGGACTAGCCGGTCTTCAAGCCCAGCCTCAGGCCTGCCAAGAAGTAGGTCACAGTCACGTCCTTGATAGACTTCGCAGCCCACCTGGGGCAGCAGGAAGCCGCACCCAGCGAGGCTGAGGCTGGAGTGAGGGGCTCAGAGGAGAAAAGGCTCCCGGGGACCGGGGACCGTAGCAGGCGGGGGGCAGGCAGGCCGACCTCTGTCCTGCAAACCCCTGTCCTGGGGGCTGGGGACCGGAAGCTGGACAGTTGGGGCTGCTGCATGCCGGTAGCTTAAAGGACAGAAATTCAGCTTCCCATCAGCTGGGCCTTGGTGCACACCTGGAATCCCAGCACTCTGGGAGGCCAAGGCAGGAAAATCACAATTTGGAGCCCAATACCCAGGCAAATTAGTAGCAAAACTAAAAAATGAGCTGGGGGTGGAGCTCAGTGCAAAGGCCCTGGGCCATCCCGGGCTGGCTCTTTGCGCGCTCTCCTGTGGTTGTGTCTCCAATCCTGTAGAGAGTGTGACCACAGTGACCTCATTTTTCCTTAGCCAACCTTGTGCCCAAGCAAATCACAGGCCACGCAGGGTGTGGGGATACCGTTCAGCCCAGGAAGTTGCCCGTCCTGGCCTTTCTGGTGGCCCTTGTTCATCTGTCTCTCAGCTCTGGTTGCGCCTTCCGGAAGCTTCTCCTGGGTTGCCTCCCTGTAGAGTGTCCCTTTCCCAGCTCAGCTGCAGTTGGTGCTGAGTTCTCAGGGGCATGTGGCCAGTGGGTGGACACAAGTGGCGCCTTGCTGCCTGCCAGGCTGTGTTGCTGTGTTCCTTGGGGACAGAGTCATGCTGGGCAGGATCTGAAACCCTCAAGCCCCAGCACAGAGCCCGAAGGGATCACCAAACAGGCTTGTTGAGTGACAGCTGTGGTGATGTGGGGAGACAGGTGTCACCTGAGCACCCCTAGGCAGAGATGGGCTGGAACCCATCTGGCGTGGACCTGAGGCCCCATTCTGAACTGAGAAGGGGTCACCTGTCTGCAGATGCAGGGAAATGTGTGTGAGATGGGGAAGTAGCAGCTGCAAAGACCCAGAGGCAGGAAGGACAGGGACTGTGTGAGGAAGGCGAGGAGGTGGTAGGGGAAAAAGTACCAAGGGGAAGTAGTTTGCTTTGAAGTCCAATCTGGCATCTAGAAACCATGGGGTCTTAAGCAGGAGGGAAAAGGTCGCGGTCTGAAAGTCGTTCCCTTGCCAAACATTGCCTAAGCGGAATTTGCAGCAGAGAGCTAGTGTGCTGGGGTCGCCCAGCAGGGACACCTGGCATCAGGCCCTGGCCCCGTGGTGCTCCCTGCTCACTGTCCTGCCCGGCTTCCCCCCTCTCCACAGCTCCCAGCCTGCTCTGCACCCGGATTCTTGGCCTGCGGTGAGTAGGGGGTTGTCAGACGCGGGGCTCCTGAGGAACACGATGTGCAGCCCTGGGACAGGCCGTAGCTGGCATCTATCTGGGGAGGGGCTGCGGTGGCAGGGAGGGCAGGATGTGGGACCTGGCGGCAGTTGACTTGGCTCTCTTTGGCAGCTGGGGCGTGACCCCAGCCATGCAGGTGCGAGGCGTCCACCAGAGCCTGGTTACCGAGGGCCCGAGCAGGTGAGGCCCCATCCCAAGCCCCTCCGCGTGTCTCCCTCATTTTCTTGTGCTGGTCCTGCACTTCCCTGACACCTTTGTCCCTCCCCCCAGGCAGCTGATGGGTGGGACCCTGGCAGGGCTGGGGTAGCCAGCACCCACCCTCAGGGGCCCGGTATGACTAATGCCTCCTGTGCGCTGTGTGTCCTGCACTCAGCTCCCAGCCTGCTGTGCCTGGGCCTGGAGCTGTGGTCCGCAAGCCCCCTGAGCTTCCCCGGAGCCGTGGCGAGTATGTTGTGGCCAAGCTGGATGACCTCGTCAACTGGGCCCGCCGGGTGAGCGCCCCCCCATCTCTGCCTCAATTGGATACTTGTGCGCACATACACCTCTGAGGCCCAGGCCAGGTGGCACCCGTAGAGGATCCTGGTGGCTCCTTGCTGGGACTCGCCTTCCTCAGCTCCATGTCCCGCCTCCCTCCTTCTGGATCCCTAGGAGACAACCTGTCTCTCCTGAGGTCTCTCTGGCCTTGGCATTCCTTGTTCTTCCCTTCAAATGTCAAGTCTTTTTTCTTCTAGCTCTAACCCCTTTTTACTGTTTATTTGAGACGAGGTCTTACTAAGTCACTAGGTTGCCCAGGCTGAGCCTGAACTCATGATCCTCCTGCCTCAGCCTCCCAGAGTGCTAAGATTATAGGCCTTTGCCACCAGGTCTGGCTAAAAGTCACCTTTTAAAGTAGAAAAGTTAGGGTTGGGGGCTGGAGGAATGGCAAATGGAGGAATGGTAAGGCTCTGATTTCGGTTCCCTGGGACCACAGTGTAGTGCCATACTACTATAATCCCAGCACTGGGGAGGCTGAGGCGGGAGGATTGCCAAGAGTTCAAGGCCAGCCTGGGCTCCATAGTGAGTTCAGGAACAGTCTGGACTACGGAGAGAGACCGTGTATCCAAAAACACCCCAACAAAACAAAAATAAAGTAGAAAAGTGCTGAACGCAGTAGGTTCTTCTAGTCAGGTTCCTGTGCCCGTCCTGCCTCTCTGTCCTCTTTACTCCTCTACCCGGAGGAGTTCACTCAGACAGCTGCAGCTGGTTACTGTGGTCTGCTGATGGCGGTGGAGAAACACCACCTTTTCTGTCTGTCTGGTGCACGGTGCTCAGGTCAGCCCCCTGCTGGCGTTCACCGCTGCTGCACAGAGCTGCCTGCTGCGGGGATGGAGGCCAGGGTCTCTCCTGGCCACAGGTCCTGCCGCCTGTGTTCCAGGCACAGGGGTCACCCCACTGTGAGGACAACCACTGGAGGAGGGAGTGGATGTGCAAGCCAGCAGGGCGTCCTGGAGCTGGACCATGGTGTCCATTTAGATCCTGGGGAGGATAGGAGGCCCTGGGAGCCCTGGCAACCCCACCCGACTGGAGACCTTGGCTGGTGGATGCACACAACTTCCGGGACTAGAATCCGTGCCTTGGGGTACACACCAGCTGTGTGTGCCTGGAGCCTGTGGGGCACAGGGTGCCCCAGGGTGGCCTCAGGGCTGGCATGGCATGTGCGGGGCGGTACTGCCCCAGGAGGGGCAGTGCTGACGCCGGCACTGCCACTCGCAGAGCTCCCTGTGGCCCATGACCTTCGGCCTGGCCTGCTGCGCTGTGGAGATGATGCACATGGCGGCGCCGCGCTACGACATGGACCGTTTTGGCGTGGTCTTCCGCGCCAGCCCGCGCCAGGCCGACGTCATGATCGTGGCTGGCACACTCACCAACAAGATGGCCCCTGCACTGCGCAAGGTAGGCCTGGTGGGCTGTGAATGGTACTGCCGGCAGGGTGGCGCAGACCCCAGTGACGCTGTCCCTTTCAGGTCTATGACCAGATGCCGGAGCCGCGCTACGTCGTGTCCATGGGGAGGTGAGTACCCGTGGCCCCTGAGGTCGTGCCACCATCTCTCTGGTCATTTGCCCATGTGTAAGTGACACAGTGTAAGACGCTTTGGGCACTTCTTGAGAGTGCTTGGGCATGTAGCTCCCACGGATTACAACGGTAATGACCCTCCCCTAGAAGGCCTGGCTCTGCCATGTGAGCCTAGAAGCCACGTCACCCTCCACGACGGTTAGATTCTCCCATCTTGTCAGCTTGTCGTCATGTGGTCGTTTCCCTGAATCGTGAAAGGCTGTTGAATAACTGGACCAGTGGTGCAGGCCTGTCTTACCAGCCCTCTGGGAAGATGAGACAGGAGGGCCGCAGGTTCAAATCCAGCCTGGACAGCTCAGCTCTTGAGTAAGACTGTCTCAAAATCAAAACTTAAAAATGGGCTGGGAATGTAGTTCATGTGAAGGTTCTGAGTTCAATATCCAATACCACAAAAAAGAAAAAGGAGCCAAGGATGTAGCTCAGCAGTACAGTGCTTGCCTGGCATGTGCAAGGACCTGGGTTTAATCCTTGGTGCCAAAACAAAACAAAAGACTACAAAAAGAGAAAAAGGAAAAAAAGCTGTCTAAACAGCAGAAGGGAGGAGCCAACATACTTAGTTTTTTGAGGTAGAATTCACAAACTCTTATTTTTATATATTTATTTATTTATTTATTTATTTATTTAAGACAGGGTCTCACTCTGTTCAGGCTGGTCCTGAACTCACTACGGAGCAGGCCATTCATGGCAGTCCTCCTGCCTCAGCCTCTTGAGTGCAGGGATTACAGGCATGCCCCACCATGCCTGGCTTATGTGGTGCTAGGGAATAGAACTCAAATACTTAGCACTTGCTTAAGTGCTTGCTAGGCTATTCCTCCAGCCTTTTTTTTTTTCTTTCTTTCTTTTTTTTGAGACAGGGTCTCGCTCTATAGCCCAGGCTGGTCCTGACCTCACTATATAGCCCAAGCTGGCCTTGGACTCATGGCAATGCTCCTACCTTAGCCTCCCGAGTGCTGGGACTACAGGTGTGTACCACCATGCCCAGCTTTATGTGATGCTGGGGAATCAACCCAGGACCTGGCTTGCAAGGCAAGTGCCTTAACCACTGTGCCATTCCTCCAGCTCCTGTCCAGGATATTCTTTTCCATGGCCACATGTAATGTTACAAAGGCATCTCCCGGTCATGCCCTGAGGTAGACGGACACCAGTACTCCTGAGAGTGGAGGCGGAGCCTGTTGGCAGAGCTGACATGTGGCCTAGCTGCTGCGCAGAAAGGGCCTCCTCCGGTGCCCCGTCCTGCCCACAGCCTGGGTTTCTGTTATTTGTGGGGTTTGCTGCTGCTGCCGTTGGAAGTCCTGGGCCTTCACATTGAGCTCCATCCCCAGTCTGTATTTTTTTCATTTTGAGACAGGGTCTTGCTCAGTTGCTAAGTTGCCCAGGCTCCTCTTGAACTTGTGATCCTTGTGTCTCAGCCTCTTAGAGTGCTAGAACGACAGGCCTGTGCCACAGGGCCTGGCTGGCTTTTGGCTGTTTGTCATCCTGCAAGCAGGTGCCTGTTTGCAGCGGGGGCAGGCGACAGGCGGCGAGGGCTACAGCTACAGTGGCTGAGCTGCCCTCACAGTGCATCTCTTCCAGCTGCGCCAATGGGGGAGGCTACTACCACTACTCTTACTCTGTGGTGAGAGGCTGCGACCGCATCGTGCCGGTGGACATCTACGTGCCAGGTGAGGACACCCAGGCTTCTGCTGGTTCCCACCCTGCTGTCTCTATTGTGGAAAGGCAGATTCAGTTCTTAGAGGAGCACCAAGGCCCCAGTCCTGACTCCTTGGTCAGTGGGGATCTCGGATGGAGGGGACAGATGGTGGCCTTGACATCAGGGTCACACAGAGAAGGGACTGGCTGGTGTTCACCAGGTTTTTTGTTTTGTTTTTGAAACAGGGCCTTGCTCTGTAGACCAGGCTGGTCCTGAACTCACTATATACCCCAGGCTGGCCTCAAACTCAGAGCAATCCTCCTGCCTCAGCCTTCCAATGCTGGCATTACAGTTGTGTACCACCACTGCTGGCTTGTATAGTATCAAACTCAGGGTCTAACTGCTGTGCTATTCCTGTAGCCCTTATCACTTTTAAGCTAGATTCATACAGTTCTCTCTAATGGAAAAAAACAAAGAAATATAATTATAAAAACAGAAGGAGGGGCTAGAGGAATACCACAGCAGCTAGAGTGTTACCTAGTGAGTGCAGGGTCCTGGGTTCAATTCCCTAGCACCACATAAACTGTGTATGGTGGTGCAGGCCTATACTCCCATCACTCTGGAGGCTAAGGCAGGATTGCCATGGGTTTGAAGTTAGCCTGGACTCCACAGTAAATTCATGACCAACCTGGTACAGAACAAGACCCTGTTTCATAAAAACAAAACAAAATGAAAAAACCACATAAGGAAATGTTGCTGGAGTCCAAGAGCATTGTCCTTGGTCCCCACCCTCACAGAAAGGCCCCCGAGACTCGTCTAGTTTCAGAGATCCTCACAGTGGCCAAATACATGAAACTTGTAGTGTCAGGCCTCCCATCTCAGCTGTCTGGGAGGCTGAAGCAGGAGGATCATGAGCTCAAGCCCAGCCTGGACAAGTTAACAAGACCTTGTCTCAAAAAAATAAAAAAAAAGAGGGACTGGAGGAATGGCTGAGTGGTTAAAATGCTAGACTAGTAAGCTCAAGGCCCTAGGTTCAATTCCCCAGCACCACATAAGCTGGGTGTGGTGACATACGCCAGTAATCTCAGCATATGGGAGGCTGAGGCAGGAAGATTGCTGTGAGTTTGAGGCCAACCTGGTCTATGCAGTGAGTTCAGGTCCAGCTTGGACAACAGAGCAAAACCCTGTCTCAAAAGGGTCAGAGGGGCAGAAAACTAGCACAGCAGTTAGAGCACGTACCTAGCAAGCAGAAGGCCTGGAGTTCAATTCTCCAATACCACATATGCTGGGTGGGGTGGCACATGCCTGTAATCCCAACACTCAGGAAGCTGAGGCAGAGGGATTGCCATGATTTTGAGGGCAGACTGAGCTACTCAGTGGGCTCAGGAACAACCTGGACTACAGAGACCCTTTCTAAAAAGAAAAAAAAAAAAATCCCAGTTAGTTACAGCTGGGCCTGGTACTGCAGGCCTGTAATTCCAGTGTTCTGGAAGGTTGAAATAGGAGGACTGAAAATAGTTCAAGTCCAGCCTGGGTAACTTAGTGACTTAATGATTGCCCGTGTCAAAACCAAACCCATGGGGGATGTAGCTCAGCGTAAAAGCCCTGACCGCCATTCCAGAACTACAAAGCAAACAAAAAAACCTGGACAGAGGATCGGAAGGTTTGGGCTGGTAGAAACCAAGTCCATAAAGGGATGCTGATCCTTGTGGACCCCTGCCTACAACCTGAGCACCACGGGCACTGCCCTCCAAGGCCAGGGGAAGGGGCAGGTGTGCAGGGGAGACTAAAGCTGGGTCCCCACAGGCTGCCCACCCACGGCCGAGGCCCTGCTCTACGGCATCCTGCAGCTTCAGCGGAAGATCAAGAGGGAAAAGCGGGTCAAGATCTGGTACCGCCGGTAGCATCACAGTGACGAAGGCCCTGGGGCTGTGCTGCTGCCGCCGCCACGTGTGAATGACCCACTCCAGGCCAGCTGTGCAGGCAGAGTGACCCTGGGATTGTGAATAAACCAAGATTTCCCTACCCTGCCCCAGGCCTGCTGCTGCTGGAGTGGGAGTGCGGGGCCAAGTGGCCTGGCGCAGGGTCTCTTCCTGTTCTGGGGATAAAGCCACCTAGGTCTGACTCCTCTTATGAGGGCCTCAGGGAGCAGGAAGTGGGGTCCTCTGACCCACTCTCCCTGTTAGGGCCTGTCATGGGTTGGGGTGCAGAGAAGTGTGGCCATATCCATTTCTAGCTGCTGCCCAGCCCGAGAGTCTGGGGCACAGGCCCAGATAGCTCCAAACACCTCAGTGTGGACAGGCCCCTCTACGGCCTCGCCTAGCAGTGCCCTCCCACTGTGCCCTCAGTCATGTGCACATCCAGCAGATTTCACAGTTCTGTACCTAAGCGTGGGCCCATCTCATGGCAGGAAGGTGCTGGGGACAGACAGTGACCTCAGGGCAGGACTGGGGTGGGGACGCTCAGGGCACTGAGGGTGAACAGCAACTGACCCACCCTGAGACAGTGTGGGAAGAGTGTCCCAAGCAAAAGGACAGTAGTCATACTCATGGCCTGACAGGGCACTAAGGAGCTGGCAGGAGGGTCCTGGACAAGGACTGCTGCCCTGAGGGCCTGGGCGTGAGTAGAGGGTATCCAGAACTGGCAGGGGAGGAAGATGATAATCCTGGGAAATAAGGGGTTGGTCAGTGTGACCAGAATGTTCCCTAGGGACAGGTGAGGTAGGGGTGGGGCTCAGTCAAGTCTGTGTGAAAACAGATTTGTGCCAATACACTTGTAATCTTAGCACTCTGGAAGGCTGAGGCAAGTGGATCACAAGTTCAAGCCCAACCTGGGCATCCAGTGACTTATCAAGACCTTGTGTCAAAATCAAAGATAAAAATGGACTGGAGGGCTGGAGAAATGGCACAGTGGTTAAAGTGCTTGCCTAGGAAGCTCAAGGCCATGAGTTCAATTTCCAGGCACCGCATAAAGCTGGGTATGGTTGTACACACCTGTAATCCCAGCATTTGGGAGGCTGAGGCAGGAAGATTTCTGAGTCCAAGTCCAGCGTGGGCTATACTGTGAGACCCTGTCACAAAGGGCTGGAGGCTGGAGATGGAGTTTAGAATGAAGAGTGTGGATTCAGTCTCTAGTAACACCAAATAAAAGGGAAAAAAAGCAAATTTGTGCATTTTGGGGCGGTACACTAGAGAACATGACTCGGGGTGCTGGCAGATCACTCCCATCCCATACTTGGTCTCATCAACACCCTGGGAATCATGACTGATCATCCCCATTCTGAACCTCCTGCTGCACATGACAGGGTTTCCATGCCACCTGGCTGGCCACCGCTGCCTGGGAACATCAGGCTGGGCCAGTGATGCTGCATGGGCAGAACGTGCCCGCCTTTATTTCACCCTAGCACCCTATTTGAGACCAATGGCTCCCATGGCAGAGGCTGCCCCATCCCACAGCTGGTCCAGGCACAGTGGGAACACGCTAGGGCTCTAGCCATGAAAGCACCGAGCTGGGCTGAGGGAGGGGCATGTCCCAGGCCTGTGGCGGGGCAGGCAGCTCAGTGCTTGGTGACCAGGGGTGTGATCATCTGTGGGAAGGCATAGTAGCGGCAGTCAGCCGGGGGCACCAGGGCCATCACCTCTGTGTAGATGTCCTCGCGCCGGAAGCCTGCCTCCTCCAGTGCAGGCACCTGCGTCTCCTGGTGGGAAGGGAAAGGTAGATTACTCTAGGGCTGGGAGCCTCTTGGCCCACACCTAGTACCAGGAGCACAGGGGACACAGTCCAGGTATGTCTGGCTGTGGAGCCCAGATACCTCACGTCCCTAGGTGTCCTCAAAAGCCAGCCCTAGGCTGGCATCCTGTGGACAGCAAGACATGCCCACCCACGAGACAAAGGTGGACTGTTCATGTCTTCAACAGGAGCACCAGAGCAAGACCCAGGACACACCTGGCCTTATTCCACTAGGAGGGTTACAGGTTTGAGCCCAGCCAAGCAACTCAGCAACCTAGCAGGGCCCTGACTCAAAATCAAAACTAAAAATTGGCTGGCTGTTTAGTTTGGCTTCATCCCTAGTGCCACACGCACACACGAAAAGGAGCCACAATTGAATGCAGCCTTTGATCTCAGTTACTTCCCTGGCCCCTTATTTTTATTTTTATTTATTTAAGACAAGGGCTTGCTCTATGGTCCAGGCTGGTCCTGAGCTTACTATGTAGCCCAGGATGGCCTCAAACTCATAGCAGTTCTCCTGTCTCAGCCTTCCAAGTGCTAGGATTGCTGGTGCTCACCACCCTGCCTGGCTAATTTTTATGTGGTGCTGGGGAAGGGAATCGATGGCCTTGTGCGTGCTAGGCATGCACTCTAGCTGCTGAGCTGTGGTTCCAGACCCCACTTTTTATTATTTATTAGAGATGGGATCTTGGTAAATTGCCCAGCCTTGACTCAAAATTGCAATCCAGGGGCTGGAGGAATGGCACAGCAGTTAATGCCTAGCAAGGACAAGGCCCCGGGTTTGATTCCCCAGCACCACACAAAACAAGGTGTGGTGGCGAACACCTGTCATCCCAGCACTTGGGAAGGCTGAGGCAGGAGGACTGCCAAGTCCAGGGCTAGCCTGGGCTACATAGTGAGTTGAAGGCCAGTCTGGGCTACAGAGCAAGGCCCTGTCTCAAAAAAAAAAAAAAAAAACAAAAAAAAAACAAAAAAATAACGAAACTTGCAATCTTGCCTCAGCCTCCCAGAATGCTCAGATTATAGGCCTGTACCATTGGGCCTGGCATAATACACATTTTGGAGGGAAGGCCTCCCTGTGGACACCGTAGTAGAGGCTCTCTGAAGACTTCTGAAGGCTCTCAGGAGGACATCTTGGAGGAGATAGGGTGGACAGGTGACAGAGTGCAGAGGGAAAGTACAGGGACTCAGGCTGACTCCTCAGGGCACTAGGGAGCCAGGGCAGGTGGCTAACCGAGTGAAGGTCCTGCCTGATTTCCAAATGTAAAATCACAGTCCAACCCACCCCCGATCTGTGGAAGTAAGGGGGGGGCCTCCTCACGTCACAGGGCAGCCTCAGCCCCCTCAGCTGGGAAGGAATCTGGGTGAGAGGGTCCCACTGGGAACCCTGGGTGGTACCTGGAACATGACAGTGATGTCTGAGTACTGGGACCTCAGGAGCTCGCCCCAGGAGGTGAGGTTGCAGTACGTAAGGACACCCCCCGGCTTCAGCAGGCGGAAAGCATGGTTCTGGGAAGAAGAGGACAACTGTCAGGAGGGTGGCTGGGAAGAGTGGTGGGGGAGACACCCTGAGGTGCCCTCTGCAGATAGCAGACCCATGTCCTGGCTGCCAGTCCCCAGGGGCTACCATGGTGGCTACCTACCTTGATAAAGTTGAACTGGTGGGTGTGCCAGGTCTCCTCTGACAGCGGGTATGTGTCGTACAGGATCCCTGCATGGGGACACAGCCTGCCCACTCAGGTCCCCTGCAGCCTCACCACCCTGCATGCTCAGCCGCCCCAGACCTGTGTGTGTCCCGGTCTTGGTTTGGTTCTGGGATGCAGCCCAGCTTCAAACTGAGCTCCACCTCATACACGTTTATCTCTGATTTCAAGACAAGGTCTCACTAAGTTGCCCAGTTTGGGCTCGAACTAGTGATCTTCCTGTCTTGGCCTTCCAGAATGTGAGCTTGATAGGCATACGCCACCAAGCCTGGTGTCTTGTATGTGTCCTGTCCTTGTGTGTCCCTGCCTGCCCAGTCTGTGCCCGGGAGTGCCGAGGAGCAAATAAGGGGGGACTATTGGTTCAGCTGCAGGCAGAACCACTGGGTAGGAGCACAAGGCCCAGTATCCCCCTGTGGCCCACCCACCCTCTGGCTCCCTAGAGTCCCCTCACCGTCAAAGTGACCATCCGGCAGTGTGGGTGCTACGTCCTCCCACAGGCCTTTCAAGGGAACAACCTGGGAGAGGGGAGAAAGGAGAGACAGCTGGGGGTCAGGGAGGCTCCGCTATCTTCCCACTTACGGAAAGGGAGCCCTGGGGAGAAGGTCACCTCCCCCTGTTCTCAGCAGGGCACCTTGTGTGGCTGCCTCTGGGCCCAGTCCTGGAGCCGCTGGAAGACGCCATCGTTACACTCGATGATCCAGTGCTCCTCGATGGCGGCCTCCTGCACCTTTGAGGCTGCAATAGCCATGCCGAAGCCCACTTCCAGGACACGGCCACCTGGCGGACACAGTGCCAGGCATCACATGCAGGGCCCCATCCAGGGAGCCGCCTGCACGGAGGGATGTAGGGCTGTGGGGCCCTGCCTGTGCCACATGCTTGTCATGAGAACAGATGACAGAGCCAGGCTGGGGTGCAGGCCAGTCATTCAAGTGCCCTAGGAAGCAGGAGGGCTGCAAGTTCAAGTCCAGCCTGGGAACTTGGTGACTTGGCAAGACTCTGTCTCAAAATCAAAAGTAAAAATGGGCTGGAAAAGTGGGCTGGAGACTGAACTCAGTGTGACAATCCTGGGATCATTTCTTCAGTACCTCAAAAGAAAAAAAAAAGGGACATTGTGACACTGTGGGCAGACAGGGCACAGCAGTCCTGAGGGAAAACAGCATAGGCCCTGGCCAGTGTCCTGAGAGTGGGTGGCTGGCTAGGAAGGCCTGCCACAGCTGTGTTTGGGCCTAGTCCCTGGAGGGAGGTCACAGCCTTGGACTTTGAATCTAGGACCCACACTGTTTGTACTAGTAGTTCTTATCTTTCCAGCTGGCTGTTTTTCTGTCCTCTTCCCTCCCTCTGAGTTTACGAGTGCAGGGCCTGGATACCAGGCCTCCCAACTGCAGACACCAGGGACGGGAGGGTCTGGCCCCTCTGTGCCACTCTGCTGGGGGGTGGGGAGGATCACTAGATGTGCCCATCTGGCAGGTGGCAATACTGAGGCCCTGTTTCCAGACGCCCCATGTTCATGCTCTGGGGGTGGGGGGCCTGTCTAGGGCTATGGAGCTCTGCATTCCCTGGGCTACCATGGGGCAAGGCAGGGCCACCCCAGAGGCAGCTGTCTCTCTGGCCCAGCTTTCCAGAGCTATTCTTAGCCACAGCCGTCCCAGCGGTGCTAGGCTGGCATAGCCCTAGGTCCCACCGCCTCATCCTTCTGCTCTGACTGCAGATAGGGGCCGCACACAGTTCCACCGGGGCCGCCCTGCAAAGACCCAGTTTGGGGAGTGCGAGCCTCATCTCCCCAAAGAGGAAGTTTCTGGCTCCCAGCTGGCGCCTAATGGGTACAGCAACATAACCCTTCGCTGCCTCGGTTACCCCACTTGCCGGCTCCATTCCCCAGGCTACGACATCGAGGCACGCTGAGGACCCAGGACTGGCATGCCCGATCCCCAGCCTCGGTTTACTCCCGCGCCCGCGCAGACTGGAGCTACCTCGAGAGGAGGCGGCGGCCGCCAGCGAGTGCATGTAGGGGGTCTCCCAGCGCTCCATCACCGGCTTGCCCAGGATTTGCAGGTGCGTGTCGGACGCATCGTAGGCCGCCGGCGCCGCGCGCCACGCAGGGGCGCAGTCCTCGCCGGGCGCGAAGAGCGGGATGGAGGCGGGGACGCTCATGGTACCCGGGCACGGACTTCTTCGGAGGCACCACGGACTCGGGCGACGGGATTCGGGTTGCGGGGACTTCTGGGCCGAAGGCGGGGCCAGAGAGGGGGCGGAGTCAGGCGGGGGCGGAGCGGTCCCTTGGCGGGTCAAGGAGGCGGGGCCTTAGGGATCGGGACCGGCCTTCAAGAGCAGTAGGGCGGGGCCTCGCGGGCTGGGCGGGGCCGGGGCGGTGCTGTCTGATCTCCAGCGGGTGAGCCGATCTGGCCTGGCGCGGGGCCGGGCCGCCCGCGGGGCGGAGCCCGGGGGTTGGGGATCGCGCGGCTGTAGCTCTTCCCCTGGCTGCCCAGCGGCCTCTGGTGGCGAGCGCTTTGGAGGGCGGAAAGTTGGATAGGTGGAGCTGGGCCTCCCGGAAAGGCACGTAACTTGCCCAGCACCTTTGTAGTACTGATGATTTGGACCCAGAACCTTTACACTGAGCAACATCCCCAGCCTTTTATTTTTTAAGCTTTAGACAGGTCTCCCTAAACTCCCTAAATTTTTTCAGGCTGGACTAGGACTTGAAATCCTCCTGCTTCAGCCTTCCAGAGTCCTGGGATGACAAGTGTGCACCACTACCCCCAGTTTATTATTTAAAACCGTTTCATTTCCAGAATATGCTCCAGTAGTTTCTGGTTTGACCTCCATCTGACAGGTAGGGAAACTGGGGCAGCTGGAAGTGAAACTGAGAGCCAGGAGAGTGGGGTGGCTTGGCGGTGGGACTCCGGATTAGGACACTCACAACCAGCCCAGCCCAGGCAATTTAGGGAGACTGTATCAAAATTTATGAGACTCGTGTAAGGGATGTAGCCCAGCATGGAGACCCTGGCTTTATTCAATCCTCAGTACTACGACAATAATTTTTTTTACAGCCGCCATTTTTATGGCAATAGTAAGTTGCCTCTTTCCTCTGAAGAGCTCATGTCTCACATCCCTGCCTGCTGGGGTCATTAGAGACCACTGGATCTCAGCCCAGCCAGGCCTCTAAGTTCCAGAAGCCAGCATTCAGTCTCAGCTCTGTCCCCTATCCTTAGGAAGTCAGGCAGGGACCCAAGGCTCACCCCATGCAGCACATGGTGGAGGAGGTGAGACATTCAGGCCTTGTCCCAACCCAGAACAGCCCCTGCGGAGTGCAGCATCCTCTGCCTGCTGCCCTGGGGTCCTCACACCAGACCAGGCTGGCTTTGTGGCCCTGGCATGTGACTTCCTATTTCCTGTCGGAACTTGGGCCAGGCCCTGAGTTTTGAGCATGTCAGCTCTGTCTGTATCTTTGCTCACAGTGACAGGTGGGACCCATTCTTGGTTTTTTTTTTTTGGGGGGGGGGTGGTACAGTTCTTGTTTGCATTTAACAAACAGGGAAGCTGGACCTGGTGTTGCAGTCTGTTATCTCAGCCCTCCAAGAGGTTGAAGCAGGAGGATTGCAAGTTCAAGCTCAGCTTGGGCAACTTAATGTGATTCTGTCTTGACATCAAAAATAAAAATGGTATGGGGATGTAGTTTAGTGCAGAGGCCCTCGACTCAATCATCAGTACCAAAAAAAAAAAAAAAAAAAAA